>JBBMKA010061479.1:0-17373 GCA_037833695.1 Sechiopsis laciniata
AATATTATAAATACAAGATACTAATCCAATAAATATGGAAACAAATAATTTGAGAATAATCTTCAAATAACCAACAATAACTATAGTCATCCCAACGCACCAACTATCCATTTTAATAGGTCAGTTTTATCCGAAGTAAATATATGTCAAGTTTGAGTACTTGAAAGAAGTTGGTGTTCATCAACTGTAAATTTGAAGAACCGATCAGGGGCTATTTAACTCATTCAGATGAATATGAATTTGTGGAGGATTAGGATAGACCGATCCAAATTATTGAACAAAACAAAAAGAGCAAAGACATGCAAACTTCCAGCACAACTATTAATACAAATAATAAAAAAAAATTAAGTTTTTGTTGTTTAGCATTAAGAAAATAGGAGAACTAATTCATGAATATACTCAATTAAATCAAAAGAACAAAGGGCAGTTGCACATGTCATACTTTGTATATTTCAGTCAAGTGAATATCTTATCCTAAATTACAAACTATAGCAGTTATATGTATGTTTAGAAGATTAATTTATCTCACCTTGGCTTGATGACGTAAAGGAGTATGAAGGTAATTGCTAAAAACAAGCAGAGTCCTCCAACACAAAGATAAGCTACGCCTAGAAAATCATTCTTCCCACCGATCCAACTTGTGGTTGAAAGGACCAGTTTCTTTTTACCACCGAAGCTATACGTATTATAGTTGTTTTCTATCACCACAGTTATTACATCATTAACTTCAAAGTCTGCTTCTATCTTCCCATATAGTTTCCTGAACGTTGGCAGTGCAGCTGTTCGCATCCAAACAATAAGATCCTCTTGCTGGCTCAGCTATTAGTATTACACACAAAAAGGAAGTACGCTTATCCATTAAAAAAGGCAAGCAAAGAAAAAGAGGAAATGCAATGACGAAGAGGAGGTAAACAATAACATAATAAAAAAATATCAACGTGCAGGAAGAATACAAAATAAGCCTACTCACTGGTATGCTCGCATTTAGTTTTGCACCGCCTATAAAACTTCCACCCTGAAAGTTTTTAGGATAGATATCAGATCCGAATTTTTTTTCTTGATCACTTTTCCAGGCGATGTCCTTCTTGCTGACAGGGAGTACCTTGTTCTTTATTGAAAAACCATACGTATCATTGAACAAACTCCATGCAATGAGGCCACAAGGTACAATTGGAGCCCCATTCTCAGCTGTCGTTTCTGGTGCACATGCTTTTGTATCACCTTCAGATGCCTTGTCTCGTAATTGTTTATCACTTCTGCTTTTTACATAACTGATAACGTTTCATACGTCAAAAGCAACAGAAAAATATGTTAAAATGGAGAGCAAGAAAAGAAAAGGCTAATGAAGAATTGTAAACTTGAATAAGCACGTAGGACATGTGACATAGATTCCAGACTTCAGGTTCCAATAATATGAATAAAAGAACAAGAATAAACGGTGAACCCTGAATGATTTAAGAGGTGCATAATACTTTTCGAGCTTCACAATTTTTATCGTTTACTTTCATAGAAAAAATAAAACACATTGATAAAAGTAATACAAACGAAAGTGAAGTAAAGGCATCCTCCCTTTTGAACTTTATTCATATTCATACAAGATTGTTTTAAAATGCATCCAGTTCTTCCTTGTAGCAGAAACCCACCTCAAACTTGAAAACATTCATCAATTGCTTACACCACTTTCTTCCATCTCATGTCACATGGTTCTTTTAATGTATTATTTCCAAACAGGTGGAAAATAAAGAAACGGGATTTCAGGCTGAGGGATTAGATAGAAATAGTGTTACCATGATCGATAAGAAATGCATGAAGCAAATGAAACAAGAAAATAATAGATAGTGACCAAACCAAATGAAGGCAACAAAGAAATAAATACAAATTGATTACATTACAGGAGTTGTTATTCAAAGTAAGAGGTGCCTAACAAAGATAAGTCTGAATGAATTTCTTAACTTTCACTTGTCTTGTAGGTAAACTAAGACACAAACTTAAATCAAAACTGTAAACCGATGAACAGCTTAGTTTAGTTCCTCCAATTTCATCCTTAGGCTACAATATTCACATCGTTACTTTAAGAAATTAATTCACACTCTTCTTTACTTTAATAAGTTATATGACCTCACTTAAACCGGATTTGTTCCATATGATGCACACACCGGATTTGTTCCATATGATGCACACCATGTCCTCGAGTTCTTAAAAACAAGTTATGCAAACAGATTCTGTATTTTATCTTCTCCATATTTTAATCATACAAGGAAAATTTCACAAAACTCGACAAAACTTGCAAATCATCAAATAAACGACACCCTGCTGTCTACTCCTGAATAGTAATTTCTCTCACTTTCAAGACTGCCAACCTTTTTGTAAATAAGAAAACAAAGACATTAATACCACATACCGTCGATGATTTTGATAGAAGTTATCCAGCTGATAATAGATGTAAACCGGACCTTTCATTGGTTTAGGAACCTGGAAAGCATTCAGATGGTTGAACTTGTTAAGACAGATAAATTAAAAGATAAACAAGAAAAGGAGCAAAACTCAAATATGCTTTTTGCAATGAAAATAGATATAGTACTTACAGTTAACGTCCTACTACAAGTTTTGTTAGTTTGCACGTTTTTAATAAACGTAAGAGGATTGCTTTGATACTCAGAAGGAAGGCAATCTGTATCATAGTGGTCCACAATTTCAACAACCTGAGTATCATGGAAAACACATGGCTCAAGTTACATATTTAATATTCCAAAAATAAATGAATAAATCAAAAAAACATTGTATCATACAAACGAGGATGAGGCAGACAAGAAAGTACTTGCTCTGATGCAAATAAGGAAACAATGCCAATGGGGATAAAGATAATCCCAACAGCAACAAAAGACGTTATAACCTGAAATCGAATACACACTAATAAAAAACAAGCGCATAATGCTAACGACAGGTACTCGAGCAAAAAAAACTTCAAATCTTTTTACCCATCCTGGTGTTAGAATTGGTTTACAAGCCGGAAGCTCTTGCTGTGTAAATCTAGAATCTGCAATGGAATTAACAAAAAGGTATGAGCACCATCCAAATGACTATTGCATTTCCAATATAATTGACCTTGCTTTAATGAGAAATTACAGAAATACAGATTTCCATGACATGAGAATGAGGCATGCAAATAGCTAGAAGAAACGCATTTAAAACGATTATAACACAAAGATGTGCAGATATGAATTCAGACCCAGAAGCACAAAAACAAATAACAAAAATATTTTTTATTTTGGAAACCGGGAAATCAGAGCTTTGCTCCACTATAACCGGGTAACCACGTCCGTCCATAGGCCAAACACTGGAAGACATCGAAGGAATGGAGACACGAAAAGTGTTTACAAATTAATGTCACAGGTGAATCTCAAATCTATGATTTGAGGGGAGCACGGCTTCAAAACCTAAGCCTTTTACCACCGCACCACCGCACCAACCTTGGGGATTCAAATAACAAAAATATTGCTCCATAGGGGTGGCTTCTCATGAACTATTATGATATAAAAATGTCCAAAAAACAACGAAGTACAAGAAATTTCAAAAGACTTAACCATAGAGAGAAAGAAATCGTATACGAAAACCCAATAGGCGAAAACAGAATAATTCTTGACAAGAGTTATAAAAATTGACACGAACAGTACAAACAAAAACTAGAATAAGATTGAAGGAAATAACATTTTGGCCTCTTCGATTTCTTGGGTGGAGTAGAAGAATCAGAATTCCCTTCCTGCATTTTACCCGCCGAGCTCATATTTCAGCAACTTTTATGGAACCATTCTTTCGAAATCGTAGTCACGAAGTTTTTTTACTATTCATTCAAAGATTGATCGATCCTGACAAACAAAAAAAAGCACAAAATCAAGGGGAAAATCGATCTGGGTCGTGATGAATTTCACAAGAAAATACCAAAAACTAGTTTTAAAAAAAATCTCACACCTGAAATTGATGATTCTCATCGGATCGGTGGCCCTTGCTTCACAAACTCACTTTCTTATTTTGGGTAAAGGCTGCAAAAACTAATCTCCCATCAACGAGATTCAGTGGAAGAAGTTTCGCGCGGTTTCCATATTTTTCATTTTCTATTTTATTTTTCAAAAGAAGTTTTTTTTTTTAATTTATTTATTTTAATTTTTGAGAATTTCAAAAGAAGTTTCTTTATTTATGATTTATGCCTTTTCTGTTTGTGGATCATTTTCCAACTAATCAAATCAATTTTTAGAACATTGAAAACAGACCTTTTTTTTTCCTTTTAAATTGTTTTCTAGGGCGTGGTACTATTTGGGAATATGGGGTTAGAAAATTAGAACGGCTCTTTCACTTTTTAAATATGGATATGAAAAAGAAATATATATATATATATATTTGAAACAATATGAAAAAGAAATATAGATTTCCATAACAAGTAAGTTTCATCCCAGGTTCTCATGGCAGATCATGGAAGCTAAGTAAATCTAGGTCGTGCAAATATCAACAAAAATAATAGTTTAATCGACATAAGTATAGTTAACTCGACATATATAAGTGTGATATATGTTATAACAGTTGCAATCTTTTGGACGTGAGATAGTGATTGTATGACAGTAGCTCTGACCCGATTGGTTTGGATTGTCATTTTTCTATCAAATCGTTGAAATTTTGGTGGTTGATACAAGATTGGCATTGTTAAACTATCAATTCTCTTTTAAAATGGTTTTGAATTTATTCGATAACTTTGAGTAGATGCGCTCTACTGGGCTTTGATAGAGTTTGTTATCATGTTTTAAAGTTGTTAGATAGATAGTGTAGCAATAGAGTTTGATAGAATTTATTACCATGTTCTAAACACGTTGGATATATAGCGTAGCGATCAAAGTTGAATGTTGTGGTTGATCTTCTTGCACGACACTCTTTTGCTTGATGAAACATTTGATGAAAGGAATTTGACTTGATTCCAAAATAAATGTTTTATATATATATATATATGTCATTTTCCAAAATAAATGACTTCTCTTATGTCATCTTCGTTTCATTCTCTTTTTTACTTATTCTGCTAATGTTATAAATAAATCTGGGCTGAAAAAGGCTTTGTCTCTTCTTGTAGACAAGCTTTTGAAGATGTAATGTATATGTCTCTTGAATCTTCTTTGCCTTGCTCCTTGTAATAGGTCCTTCAAGTACTTGCAATAGATCGCTTGTCCGATTCCTAACAAGTATGCTAGATTGTGACTGTGTGTTGTACCCATGTTGGGAGATTCTTACTAAGTATTCTTTTATACTCAACCTTATTGTGATTTTCCACCAAGTAATTAGGGACAGTGTCGAGACGATTAGTTGGGAGGAGTTGGAGAGATCATGGGTGGAGCTTGCTGCATTAACTCTGCGAGGCTGTTGGTTTAGCTGTTATTTTCATTCTATCATTGGCTTGCTAGGTTTAGACTCATGTTGGGTTTATCTTACTTTTTTTGTTACCTGTTGAATTGTTTTGGGCATGGATGCCTTTTCTTTGCTTTTAACTTATTTTAATGGTTGAAGCTTTCTTAGCCAAGGGCTTAACTATCTGCCCAGATTTCTAGTTTTGATTTTGTTGTTGAATAAATAAACAGGAGCAGTTAGTGAACGGACAAAAATGTATTTTAACGGATGCCCTCTACATGAGAATCTAGAAATCCATATTTAAAAAAAAAACCTTAAAAAATGATCAAATGCTCCTCTATGTGAACATCTTGAAATGCCCTCTATCACAAGGTCTCTTCAATCAAATGTATCCAAGTTGTATTTCATAACGGATAGGCTACAACTTGAATAGTCCCTTAAGTGACTAACTACCTTATTAACTAATTAAAAGGTAAATGAGTCATATTATTACTAGGTCTCCAAAATTCCACCTTTCCCTCAAGGTGTTTACAAAAAAAGACAAAAAATTAAATACAAAAACTGAATAATAAAAAAAAAGAAAAAAAACAATAAAAAATTGGTGACAAAATTTCAAGCAACAAAAAATTCCACTGACAAGTTGGTGGCGACCCAAAAGAAGCGATAATTCTAAACAGTGATTTTTTTTTTTTTTTTTCTTGAGTGAATAGACGGTCTCTACTCTATTGTTAGGTGGCACCACTTAGTACTACAAAAACAAATTCATTTTAAAGGAGAAATATTAAACAACAAGTTTTTCTTATATATAAAAAAAAAAAAACTACAATTATTTCTCATTTTCTTAATCAAATTTAGAGAAATGGATTTATGGAAATTAAAAACCGTTCCAGGAAAATTAAATAGGTTGGAGAATAGTGGATTTATAGAAATAATGGGCTGTCAATTGAAACACCATACAAGGAAAAATCTCAAATTTGAAGGAAATCAATCAAATCTCCATAATTTTAGATCTTATTCCGGTACCCTAAGTAATATGATCTTGATGAACAATTTGAAACTAGACCCAACTTTTTCCTCATATGTACAAATATATGAAAGACAACTAAATCATTACAAAATACCAAGTAAATGAGTATCAAAATATAATTTTGAAAAAAAAGAAGGAAAACCAAACTATATGTTCTTCCGCATATCACTTGGAAGATCAACAAAAGGGACAACACCCGTTTCTTGTATCATAGCTGGTCTGGACAGGGTCTATTAATGAATTATATCAAACATTTTGTCTAGGTTCTTGATTCTTAAGGCCTAGAAAATCCCTTTTAGAAAGGGAATACATGCAATTGTTATCTGCTATACAAAATTGGCCTTCCTATCAACCCTTAAAGTGCATATTTGGGCGACTTTGTTCCTTATGGGGATGGCACATTGGTTGACCGTTTGACCTTCGAGGGTATGCTCACCTCAATGTCTTAGGTTTGTGGCAGGTGTAGAAATTAATTTCTCAAGTGACCCTCAATTTCACTTTTGGTTTTACAATATAACTCGATCCCACAGCTAGGGACGAGTTGACAGTGTCCCCGAATTTGGAGAAGTAAAGTTTCAAGTTTTTGGGTTATCAAGAAGAAAATATTCGAGTGACTTTCTACAATGGTATTTGCACGGCTGATATCTTACAAAAAAAAAAAAAAAAAAAACCATCCTTACAATCTAGAGACCTCATTATCCTCTGCCATCAAGCCTCATAATCAAATGTGTTAGCCAGTATACTATTAGATAGTGTAGATATCTCTCAATTTTAATTTTTTATTAGATTGAATATTCATTTGAACTTAATAGATTTTGATACCATATTAGATAAAGTGAACATTCATTTCAAAATCTATTGGTGATGAGAGGAGTAGTTTACATTTTTTATATATTGCTATGAGGTTTCCACTCATTCCGACGTGGGATCCTAACATATACAAGTACTCCTTGGCAATTGTTGAATTTTCAACGACAACAGAAAGCCTCACATGTAAATTAATATTATTGGTGCAACTTTGTAGTGTACGTGTGGTTGGAATGGAATGCTAGAATTTTCAATGACAACTGAAAACCTCGCACTTTTCTTTGGGAGGAAATTATTGTTTTAACTGCTGCTTGGTGCAAAAAATCTAATTTGAATTGGAGATCCTTCTTTGATCTCCCCATGTTATAATTTTGTGCTTCTGGTATATTTTACCTATTAATGAAATATTCTTTAAAAAGGAAAAAAAAAACAAACTGTGGAGTCTAAAAAGTATGTCTCTCTACAAAAGTAACTTGGGAAAATTTCTCCCAGACATCCTCATATAGTTTAATATGATTTGGGAGAAAGTTATACTTACGTGACTTAATCATATCATGAAGTTACAGGTTCGATCCTCAACTCTCCAATGTTTTGTTGAATAAAAAAAAGTTACACTTACATCTACATCTCTCTCCATCTCTTACAAAACTATTACAAAAATATTCTCATTCTCACCAAATAATCACATAATTTATTTTCATACTCTCTTCTTTGCTCCATGTAATTCCATTTCTTCCAAAACATCACACTCATATAGCGAGTTTTTCATAGCTGTAAATTTGAAGGGTAACCCTAAAACATTAAACTAAAATCACTGTATAAATTCTCTTTCTTTCCACCAAAAATTAAAATCTCTTTGATTTGTGTAATCTCTATTATCTGTAATAGCATTTGCAACAATCCCCAACTCACCAAGATTAGCAAACTCAGTCAACAGAGATTCAAAAATCCCAAAAAATAGAAAGAAAAAAAGAGGTTTCTTTAGAGGAGAGACAAAATTATATTACTAGTCTTCCTTGAGATCCCATTCTGCTCTGCCTAACCTGAACTCCAAGCTTGGTTTCTTGCATTCTGAATTATTGTATCTTTTTAGTGCACCTGAATCACATTCCTGTCATACAAATTCTCTTTCATCTTCTCATCATTTCTAGTTAATATTTAAAATTTTAAAAATGCATTTTTCCCCCCAAAATCGGGTTTGAATGATCTCGAAACTAAAAAAAGTTTAAGTTAGTAGGTTGAGATCCATGGGCAACAGTAAAAAACTTTCATGAGATTGGTCCAAATGTTTTAATTGCAAAGCTATGGTAGGTTTAATATTCTTTATATACTTAGCATTTCCCTTCACTTTAGGGTCTAAAATATATATAATCATTCCTAGTGCAAATTTTTAAAAATATTTTTCTTTACTTTTGGAGCTTATGACTTTGCAGAAGACTTAACAAGTGTCATCCACAGTCGGGAGAAAACCACATTGTAAGAGGTTAGAAGAATTTGATACAGTATTAAAAAAGTACTTTTTTGAAATATGTAATTTTTTTTGTAGTTTAACTACAATTAGGAAATGGAAAATTCGAACTCATTGACTTAATATACTTGATGTTGCTGAGCGACAATTCTTGTTAGCGAAATATGCAATTTCAACAAAAGTGCATTCATCACAAAGATATTTAAGTACAAGTTTCTTAGAAAACATTTGGTAGTAATAATGAAATAATTTAAATCACTTTTTTCAGGTACACTGAACGCATATTTTAAATTTTTCAATCAAATTAATTTTGTTTGGAACTCCCAAACATTCCTTCACTAAAAGAAGAAGTTCAAGCTGATATAAGGGACATGATATATGGTTAGTTTTTATTTAATATAGGGGATTTTGCATGTATAACAAAAAATGGCAAAGTATTTCCATCTATAGTACAAAATTAAAATTAATTCATTTATAATAGAAAAATCAAATTAAGTTCTATCACTGGTTGAGTTCTATTAGTGATAGAATTCAATCAATGATAGATTCATTCTATCACTACTTGAGTTTTCTATCAGTGATAAAAATTCAAATTGAGTTCTATCACTAGTTGAATGATAGAAATCAATGTGCTTTAGATGAATTATTTTAAAAATTCTACTGCAAATATAATACAAGAGGTAGAATATGCTGCTGATGGTAAATTCTTTTTAATATATATAAGCTAAAGCTAATCAATCAACACACAAAATTTGGCTATATGTTTATTTATAATACCTCAATGTGCATGGATTTTTGCTGCATATGAGTGGATGAAATTGTTCTAGTGGCATCCATTTCACTAGAGTTTGTTTGTGGCCATACATCTCTACAAGATGGAGATTCAAAACATTATTAGAGCGCAAAATATCTCTTCAAAAAAAGTTAAATCATAAATTCGCTCTATTGTTGACACATAAATTATTGATTGTCACTTAATTCATCAGAAACTTAAGAGTTCAAAAGAAATATTAAATTACAAATTTGCTAAAATGTGATCATTATATGAATTCACAAGAAGAAAAAAATCAGAGCTAAACCATTAAAGCTTCCATTTCTATCCATTATATAGCCTAAACATTCTCAATAAAAAAATTACATTCCCTTAAAAATCACAATTGAACAGAAGTGATCAATTACCATCTATATCAATCATCTAAAGTAAACCTAAATGGTCAAATTCTCAATTTCCAAATCAGTACTCTTAACACATTCTTAAGCATTTTCACAACATTATTGCCATAGCGAAATCTTAATCAAAACATATTAATTAAAGCACATTTCTCAAAACATATTTTAAAGTTTGTCTTAAACCTAAAAAATATGATATATTTCCTCTGGTTTATTCAGAAGCTATGATAATAGTATAATAGGGGGATTTGAATACCCATATCACATATATCATAGTTATTAATACATCAAAATACACATTTATTCTTTTTATCGTAATTATATATATCTGAGGCACTTTATATCCCAAGGAAGTATCTTTAAAAAAAAATATTTTAAAGTTTTTTTACAAAAAAATTACAGAAGGAAAAATCAACAGAGAAAAAGAAAAAAAAAATGGTGTTAGGAGAGAGACGTCGGGATTAATTAAGTACCAAAAAAGGAAAAAAGAATACCAAAATTAAAAAAAAAAAAAAGAATGATAGCAAGAGGGAAAAAAAAATTATGAGTGTCAAATTAAAAAAAAAGAAAAAAAAAAAGTCAAATATAACAAAAATTGATTATATGAGATTAAATTAATAACCTCAAAATTTCACACAAAACTTTAATCAATTTAAGTCCATAGAAAATAATTAAATAAAAGTGAATGAAAACAATGGAAGTTGAATATTTTTTAGAAATTTACCAATCAAATCTAGAAAATAATTACAAATATGATTATTTTAAGAAATTAACAAATTTAATAATTTTTATTAATGAATATCATCATATATTTTTTTAATACTGATATTAATGAATATTTATAATATAATATTAAAATGTACGGATGATAATAGACACAAATATTTTAGAATTTGATTACATTTGTAATTATTTTGTTAGAAGGGTTCACTTAATACAATTTCTCAATAATTTTTTTATATATAAAATATATTTGAAAAATTGGGATAACAAAATAAGATACTAGAATTCTTTAATTACAACAAATTTTGGGTCATGTATTTTATGATTAAGAGGCAACGGTCTGATATTTATTGTTTTTTTTTATCAATCTACTATATTTGCTGTCTTCTTTATTTGATCGAATTTCTTTGCTGATTATAGATCCGGAACTCGTTTAAATAACACCCTTCAAAGTTCAAACCAACAAAAAAAAAAATGTATATAAAGTTAAAAGAGGGAAAAGCCCAAAAATCATTTTTTATCCAAAAATAAACTTGAAAGAGAAATTTCATATATATCATTAAAAAAAAAAAAAGCAAAAACACAAGAAGCAACTTTGTAAGAGAAATTGAATGATGAAGTAACCTTGATGAATTAGACCAAAGAGTGGTGGAGCCAAATTCCAAATCCGGTGGCGGCTGGCCGGACCCGTCCGGCGGAGCTCCTTGACCCGAAAAATACCTTGGGCCATTATCCCCTCTGCTCGTGTCCATTGTAGGAGATACATCATCCTCCCCGGAACCCTCTGATTGCCCTTCATCAACCCAACAACGAATCAACATCGCTCAAAATTTTTTCTCACAATTTAAACTTCTAACTTCTTAATGCATTTTCATTTTGAATTTAATAGGTTAAGGAATTTAAGTGGAGAGTTTAGAAAGTGGGATCAAATTATAATTTAAGAATAGGAGTGAAAAGAAAGGAGTTTTATGCGCTATTTAATAACTATTTGATTTTTTAAATTTAAATTTATTTTTATTCAAATTTTAAAAAATAAATATATGAAAATATAGTTGTAGTAAGTTTTAATTTTATAAATTTAAAACTAAAAATAAACTGGTTATCAAATGGAGCCTTAAAAAAAAGGTTATATCATATGATTCTAAATTTAGAATTTAAGAGAATACTTATGAAAAACAGGAAAGCACCGTTTTTAAATTTAAATTTTCATTTTCTAGGTTGAGAACTAATTGAAATACAAATCACCAAAAAAAAACCCCATTAATCAAAAAATGAAATGTTGGCATACCAAACAGTTTAGAAATAGGGATACTCGGAAAACTTAGACCCAATTAACACAAAATGGATTGGATCGAGTTAGGGTAATCAATTAATTTGATTGGATTGAATGATTCCCAACTAACCTTAGTTTATTATTATTATTTTATTTTATTATTTTATTATTTATTTTTTACATATGATATATGTTACGCACATTTATTTTAATTTTATTTCAATTCCATGATAGCTTTTAAATTATTTGTTCTCCAAAACACGGTAAAATATATATGTTTTAATCTTATTTGTTAATCTTTAGAATCTATCTTTTTATAATACAACTAAAAATGATAAAACATATGTTTTTACCTATTAACAATTTAATTTGATTAACCATCATGGAGTGACTAAGTGGTCAAAGAGAATTTTGGGATGCTTAAAGTAATAGGTTCAATTCATGGTGACCAATTTCCTACGAGTTTTCTTGACATTCAAATGTTGTAAGGTCATGCTATATATCCCGTGACAAAAAAATGAACAATTTTTTTTTTATTAGTTTGTCCAATCAAACCGGTATACACTTCTATTAGAGAATATGAGGTTCCACCTGAAAACCAATTAACAATGAGGAGAGTAACTCATATTTTTTTATAAATGTGTTGAAGACTCCTCACCTTTCCTGTGGGACAATTGCTACAAGGTGAGTATCTCCAACATTCTCCCTCAAGATGACGGTCATTTGGGAAATACCATCTTGAATTGAATCCAAATTTGTGGACCGAAATATCCGCTTTCGGATCTAAACTTTTGGAATCAAATGCCTACTTAAGCTTATGTGCACTTGGATGGGTCCACACTCGCTTTTTTGAATTCAAAGCATTTTAGGTTGGATCGGAATTTGGGGAACCAATAACCCACATAGAGCTCTGATACATATTAGAGAATATGAAGTTCTACTTCAAAACCAATTGACAATCCATATCTCTTTTATAGTGTCATGAGATTTCCACTCTTTCCGATATGAGATCATTAACATACCCCCTCATACCATAGTAGAAAATATGAAGTTTCGCTTCAAAACCAATTAACAATGAAATGAATAATCCATATTTTTTATAAATGTGTTGAAGACTCCTCATCTTTCCAATGTGGAACAATTGCCACAAGGTGAGTATCTCCAACAACTTATTCCAAGTTCAACTTCTAGTTGCACTTAAGATGTCAAAATTTATCTACTTATTCATATATCATAAATTGTTCCTACATTTTACATATGCGACACTATTTTGTCACCACCCATAACTAAGTAGGTAAAGTCTCCTCAATTTTTAATAAGTCTAACCTACACCTCAAACACACTTACACTCTCGTACTCAACTCGGAATTAGGTTCCAAATTAGTTTGAAAAAAAATTAATAATAAAAAATATATATAAAAGAAGAGCCGAGCAATACGAATTACCTGAGGAAGCTGCAGACTTGTCAGTTGTCTTAACAGTTCGATACATCTGCAAAATATAGTAATCGAAAACCCATTTTATTTAATATCAAAATCTCAAATTTTGAAAATACAAAACACAAAACAAAACAAAACAAAAAATCACAATATTATAATACTCTCTTTATTTTTTTATTCTAAAAATCATATATACATTTATCAATTTCTCTTTCTCTCTCTTCAGTGAATTGTGGGCTCTCTGGGACTATGTTTCTTCATTAGTCACGAGGGCTAATTTATTTTTGAATCCAAGTTTATATTATTTTGTAATGATGACAACTTTTTCTTATTTTTTTTAATTTTAAATTTCTTTTTATTTTCTCTCTCATGCTCTATTTTCAAAGCAATAGAAATGAATTTGGGTTCTGAAAAAGAAAAAAAAAATCAGACTGATTGATAACCATTCATTAAGGCACATACATACATTCATTCACTCATTCACTCATTACTGCTCTTTCATTCATTCAATCAATCACTGACCATTTTTGAGAGAGCGAGAAGAAAAAAAAGGAAAAAAAGAAGAAAAAAAAAATTTGTGATTACCTGTAAATGGCTTTTGACATGAGCCAGTGTTAGATCCTTAACATCCATCAGCTCAAGAACTGATTTAGGTGTTGCTCCTGCAAAATAAAACCCAGATTTTTACGGTTTTCAAAATCAGATATATAATTTTTTAGGGGGTATTTGTTTGTTGAATTTAAGATAGATTTAAAAATAACTATTTAGAGACTACTCTTTAAAAAGTCACATTCAAACCAGATATTAAAACTATTCAAAGCAATTTTTCATTTTTACTACTTAAAATAATTCTTTATTTCTACTCGGTTTTTTTTAATCGAATTTTTCTAACTACTCAAAATAACTCCTCATTTCTAACCACTTATTTTTTATCATTTATTTCTAACTAAGAAAAAAAAACTCATTTTTAATTACTCATTTCTAATCATTCATTTTTAACAATTCAAAGTATCTCCTCATTTTAAATTTACATCCAAACAATCTATTTTCTCTAACTCTTCTACAAAAAAAAAAAAAAAAACCACATCCAAATGAATTTTTCGTTGCAACTCCTCCATTTTTAACTCCTCAAAATAACACTTCAAATTAACTCCTCATCCAAAACCCCATGAAAGCACCTTGTTGATCTCCGATATTTCAGTGTTAGTGATGTCAAAAAAAGTTTCAATTTAGTTTCTTAGGTTTAAAATTTTAACTACACCTTGTTACAGCTGGGATGATTAGTTTACATGTCATGATTTTGAGAGGAATTAGGTTACCTATTTTTTCTAAAGATTACTACAAAATTTGACTTTTCATCTCTTCAGTAGCTTATTAAATCAGTAATATCATCGGCTTAAACGTGAAAAGGGTATAATAGGAAAATAGTGAAGACACTAAATCTAACTATTTCAACAAAAAGAGATGATATAAAACAACAGAAGAAAAGCACTGAAACATTAGGGACCAGAATTTTGTTAAAAAGAAAAGTTTTGATTTGTTTACTTTCATGGCCGCCGAGGTGTTCGACGGCGTGAACGAATCGAGCGTGTAAGGAGCTAGTCCATCTCATTCTAGGAGCCCTCATGCTTCTTTTTGCAGGAAGCTTTTGCAAAAATCTGGATCTCATCATCATCCCATGAGAACAAACATCAGAAGATGAAGCAACTCCATTATTGCTATAACTATTGTTACTGTTCTGCAACGATTTAATCGCTTCAACAGAAACAACCCCATTGTTGAACCTCGCTGAAGAATTGCCTCCAGCTCGATAACCCATTTGAAGAACTCTGTTCGAGTTCGAGTAATTCGGGTAGAAGCAAGTTGGCGGAAACTGATGATAATGATGATCTTTCTGATCCACAGCCAAAAAAGGAAATGGACGGTTGTGATACACCGGAATCCCTTTGATCGGTTGTAATCTGTTTGGTGTGTCGAACGCCGAAGCCCCGCGAAGTTGGTGGTGCGACGGGGGCGATAATGGAACGCTGAAAAAATTGTTGTTGTTGTTGTTATTGTTGGTAGCTAGTGAGAGCTCGGTGTGGGCTTGATGGCTTTTGGAATTAATTTGGGATTGGGAGTTTCTTTGGATCAAAAGATCAAAACTTGTTTGAGAAAATCCATGGCTAAGAGATCTAATTGAAGAATAAGAAGAAGAGGAAGAAGAAGAAGAAGAAGAAGCATTTGGAGGGCTGATTTGAAGAGAGAGATCAGGAAGTGGGGTTGAAGAAGGTTCAATAAAAACCCCTTCTAAGGGCATCTTTTTCTTCCCTCTTTTCTGTTGCTTTAGCAAATTTGGAGAAGTTTTTTTTCTTAGTAATTTTATGATGAAGATAATGAAAAGGAAGTGAGGGAAAAGAGAAGATATGTGGGTGTATTATTGAATTTTGAAGAAGGGGAAAAATTTTAAAGGTGAAAGTTTTGGATCTCTAATGGGAAATCTCTAAAGATTTGATTTTTATAAAGAAAGGTTTCATGGAGGAGGGAAAAGATGGGATTTTTTTTGGAATATGATGAAACCCAGATGGGAAATCTCAGAAAAAACTCGCAAAAATTAAACGCAGAAGCCAAATAAAGAGAAAGTTGTGTAGAGATAGAGAAGAGAAAGAAAGTGGAATTAAAAAAAGGGGAAAAAAAGAGAGGAATTAGATTGAGATTTGAGTATTATGGTGTTTCTCAAGATAGCATACAACAGAAAATGACACTGAAGAAGAATGAAGAAGAAATAAGGAAGAAGAAGAAAGTAAAGCAAAATGTTTCTCTCTCTTCTTACTCTCTTTCTAGTCAAAATGGAGAAATAAAAAATTAATTTATTAATTTATTTATTTTTTCATTTTTAATTTATACAACATATTTGAGTAAGGAAATCAAAGTTTCGACATAATTGTTTTTATCGTAGTTTTTGAATTTTAAGAAAATTTGACTAAGCCATCACCATAAAAATAAAAACTCTCAAAATTCTTATTTAACCATAGTACTAACACATAATGATTGTGATTTCCAAAAAACAAAAACACATAATGATTAAGTATATAAAATGTCTAACACGTTTAAAATCATAATTCTATTTAAAATCATAATGATTGAGTATATAAAATATGAAAGGGTTAATCATAAGTGACTCAAGTGGTTGATGAGAATCTGGAAGTGTTTAAGGTAATGAATTCAATCTATAGTGATCACATACTTAAAAATTAATTTCCTACGAATTTCCTTGACATCCAAATATTATACAGTCAGTTTCGCGATATTACTCGTGATATTAAGATTGACCAGTGTTGAACTAGATAACCAAATTAATTTTTATAATTTGATAAATCTAAAAGTCGCTTCTTCTAGCTTGACTAAGTTATAACTTTTTTTTCAACTACAAAAACTAAATTTATAATTAATCAAGAAGATATATTTTTAAATGTGCATACAATGAGTTATTAGGATGGAATCTCATGAAATAAGTTCTAAGAAAGAAAGTAGGCATCTCCTACATCGATCATTTTTTTTTGACGAAAATGTCCGAACTTGTAAATTTGTTGGGTAGTCCTAATTCCTATGTTTTGTATATGTGGCACTTAGCAATTGAATAAAAGAAAAAAATAAATAAATTACATAACTTAGATTAATCTTTTTAGAATGTTGCACGGTGTACTTGTGTGGTACAGTGGTTGAAGATTTAGATTTTGAATGTATGTTTTCTTCAAGATCCTAAGTTCGAAACTCACTTGTGACATTACTCATTTCATGTCTCAAGTGTCTGGCTTAGGGACAGTCGTCGTTACCCTTGTTTCAAAAAAAAGAATGTTGGAGAGGTGAAGGAGTATCTAAAGTGTTAGATGCTTCCCAAATAATAATTGCATCTTAATGTGTGCTACATATATATTTAAAATATGACTCTTCTACATATTCTAGGGAAATTTTCATTTTTTTATTATATTTTTTACAATAAAGAAAGAGAAATGAATAAAGGAAGAAAGAGAATGAGCATTCTTTTATACATAAATAACTTTCAAGTTTTTAAATGTGGTTAGTAGAAAGAATACCTCAA
>JBBMKA010061510.1:0-17367 GCA_037833695.1 Sechiopsis laciniata
TTCTGGCAATCAGCTTTTCCTCTTTTAATCTTAAATCAACAATCTCATTGCATATCATATTCTTAGCCGAAAAACTGCTTTCTTTTGGTTTTCAAACTTTCCCAAAGATTCAAGTTTTGCCTTAAAGTCTTCCGTATTTTGACTAACAGATTGTTCCTCATCACAATTATTTCTTATCACTTGATCTATCGCATGCAATCAATTCTAATCTAAGTCTGCCCAACTTACTCTACTAAGCTATTTATCCAGGCCCTTATATCCGTCGAAGATTTCAGTTATGCTTTCTGCATTCCTCTCAGATTGCACTCATATCTACTAAATTTCGTAGTTCTTAGAATAAATCGCTTGAGCATCAAGCAACTCACCTAAGCAAAAGAATTTCAAGCTTGCGCTAATTCGTAGATAGCATAATACTTAAGGTTTCCTTAGGCTTATACGCCTTTCTTTTTTCCTTCTTATTTTGCCAGAGTAGGTTGATCTTTATTTTATAAACTCTCTCTTTTTCTTTTCCTTTTTTTATTTTTTTGTATTAACACTCCTTGGGCTGCCCTTACCCCCAACTTAAATTCTTCATTGCCCTCAATGAAGGTGAGGCTTAGTACCCCTAAACTTAGATATTACTATGATTGCGGTGCTTTATCTCAAGCTCTAAGATTTCCTTGCAAAATATTGGTTCTTTCTATCATTCCTAATAAGGATTATTCTAATGCAAGGTTTGAATCTAGGGGAACTTAAGAATTCCTCTACTGAAATTGCATTTTTCTACTAAACACAGTTTTGCAATAATAATGCTAACTTAATATTAAAAATGAAATTGCTAATCTTATAAAATTGAGGAAAAATAACAATTGCATCCTAATAAAATAAAATGCATGGTCCTATAAGATGAAAATTGCAACTACGACTAAAATGCATGAGAAAAGATAAAATGAGTGAAATGAATAAAACGAGAACGGGACTTCCATCTAAGTTTCTACATTGCTGCTACTACCTTTGCCTCCCTCCGCTGCGAGTAACTCTTTTAGAATTTCAGGCCATTCGAAGTATTCCGTGAGTGCTGTAGCTGCTTTTAGTATGACTTCGTTTCTCTTATTCGCATACTCCCAATAGTCTCGTGAATTTATGAAGAGAAATTCAAAGTGTTTGATCAGTTTGTCCTTGGCTAGGAATTCATCGAATTTCTTTCCTCGCTCTCTGTTTATCTGCTTCTTAGTCTCTTCATGATGCTTAGTGTGCACTTTTAGGATTCTGTCAGTTGGCTATGGTTGGCACTCCTTACTCCAAACACAATCTTGTGATAGTGTGCAGGTAAAACATCTTCCTGCATCTGGCCGGAGCCCAACGCTGAATCTTCTCTTCTATTATCTTGCCTATGTCCACGTGTATTCCAACCTGTACTGCATAAAGTAATAAAGCTTGTTCCCTGCTAACTATCTTTGCATTGGTGGATGGGATTATCGCATTCTTAATGAATTTAACCCAGTTTTGGTATAATATCATCCATTGGGAATGACCATTGATTCTTCCATTCGGCCCTTTCTATTCCAATTGTCTTTGCGCTCTACTGTAACTGCTTCTTCTTTGGCTTCTTCAGTAGCTTTTATCCTTTTGCTCCGACATTGTCAGGAAGTAGGAAAGGTTTATTTAGAGCCGTGGCTCTGCAATCTATCAAATTTCCTTCGACTCGAGAGAAAAATTGCTCTTCTCTATTCAGGTTTGCATAAAACTAGCAAACCCAATCTTGCCTTGCATCCACAGTGGGCCTTGCTAGCTGTGACCATTGCATCTTGCATATTTGGTACAAAGTTGCTGCTGGTACAAGTACCTCTGGCCATCCACGATCTTGCAAAAACCTTTTCCTTGCCAACACTGTCTGAAGGCTGGTTAGTCGAACTTCCTCATGTTCTTTGTCCATACCCATAGTTGCCTTGCCTTTGCTAGGTATCATGCTACTCGAGGCCATTGAGTGTTGCTATTGTGCTTTCGTGTTCGAATGGGGTGATCGATCCATCCGTTTTCAAAGTTTATATAAGCGTCCGAAAGATTTCAAAAATCCTTACGCAAGGAATGGAATAATCACAAAAGGAAACTAAATATTTGCACGATTATTTCTCAAAGTCGTACCAATCCTTTCCTAAATACACAGATAAATATCAAAGGAAATAATTTGAAAATAAAATTGCAATAAAGAAAACTTTCCTAAAAAATGCGTTGTTCTAGTGAGCAAATACCATTCAAACTAGCGGCCACAAAAAAAAAAAAAAGGAATGATCAATAATCGAATAGGAGTTGGGTCCTCTGGAAGCCAAACTTCACTAGGGATAAAACCAAAAACGTTTGCTTTTATCCTAATACATGCCAACGAGAGATCAGAGAAAAGAGCAGTGCCTCTAGCAATCTCTTCAAAACCACCACAAGCCTTCCCAATCCATCAGTAAGTTTCTAAGTTCCATATGTCAAAAGGGAGATTGATGATTCTGATCCAGCCTCCATAAGAGGGAGTGCATGGGGGGAAGAACAACATTGGCTCCATTCATCGGCATGAATCTGAGGCAAAACCCATCGAAATTAGACCAAGACGAATGTTGTAGATGCATCTGTAGTAGATCACCATCAACGGTCTTGAGGTGCCTCTGTAAGGCTTCCGAAATATCATTTCAATCATCATGAAAATTTCTTCTATGAATGATGATTGAACGGTTAATAAATTCCAGAAAAAGACAATAAAAAACATAGTCGTGACCCCTTAAGGGTTGAATTAATTTTGGTCTATAAAAAGCTTACTTGGTCTGTTGGGGCTTTTGAAATTTCGTCAACCAAGACTTGGCTGTAAGATCTGTGGGATTGGTTCATGTTAGACTTAACAGCATCAGCCACAGCCTTTTCACCCCCTCCCAGATGATCATTTGATCCATTAAGCCCCATAGCTTTATCATTAATAATCCCTTGTTTTGAACTGTTGTCATAATAACTACTGTGGGGCTTCATTCTAGTAGAAATGGAAGTAGTTGATGCAGGATTATTAAATGCAATGAAGCATTTAATGATGTCTTTCCAACCTTTTCTCTCCTTGTCGATAGGTATAATAATTTGTTGTATCCCCCATTTTTTCCAAGCTTAACCACATCAGCACAAGTGCCCCTCTTGTTGGTAATCTTCTCTATCCAAACCGTACATTCTCCCATTCTTTGTTGATTGAAGAATCGATGGATAAAGGCAATGTTACAGAGTTTGGAGAAACGGTTGATGAACCAGTGTAAAGTAGATCTGTCAAAGGAAATGGACAAGCTTCTCCCTAATGCAGTCTCTATAAGCTGAAAGGCGGCCCCATTCTTTGGATCGTGGCCCACTGTGAAATGCTTTTTCTCGATCCTTGAACGAAAGGTCTGATGACAGCATTGATACTCAGATTCAAAGGAGTTCATCGGAAAGAAGCAGAACAATGGTAGACGGCGTGAAGATAAACTAGGGTAGAGAGAAGGGAGAGTAAATGTAGAGAGAGAAACATCTTGCTTGGAGTGGCCTTGAAAATTAAAAAGGTTAATCTTCATTTCAGTCCAAGTTGGTTTCTGTTCCATCTTTTCTATAGTATATTCATCTTTCTTTAAGAAAATATGCAAATGTTAATCAAATTTCAAAAACAAAAACTACTTTTTGAAAACTACTTTTTTTTTTTAAAGTAAATTTTAGTTTGATTTCTAAAAATATAAATAGGAAAAAGATATCCAAGTAAGAAAAAACATATGGTAAAGTAGTTATTCTAAGTTTAAATTTTAAAAACTAAAAACTAAAAACAATATGGTTATCAAATGAAGTCTAACAAGCTCGATATTCTTTTTGCAAGTTGCTATGCTGACCATATATTTCACAAATAAGCTCTCTTTGCTTGTATTACAATGTCATTATGAACACTCATCATCATAACTAACATATGAAAGAATGAAGATATATAGATCTTAATATCGTTAACTCGAATGTACATCATGTAGGAAATATTATATCGCGGGAACTTATAAAAAATATCTTTAAATTTTAAATCATGCTCATTGAAGTTATAATAAACTACTTGATGAAGTACACATCAATAATTGTTCCCAAATATTTACCTAGAATAATAGATAAACTACTTGATGAAGTGGAGGAGTATTTATTGACAATTTTACTGTTCTAAAATACTCCGTGTAGAGTTTGAAAAGATAAATTTGACACCTTTTGAATCACTAGAGTCGAGCAAAATGATAGTTAAAGCCAGAAGAAAATTGAAAGCAAAATTCTATGTTTTACGTCTACCATTGAATACATTTCACAAGCCATAGAAGAACTATAATAATAATATATGGTTACTATCCTTAATTTAGAAAAAGAAATACGCACCATTTCCATTTTCGTTATTTCTTCTCCTTCCCGCGGATGATTATAAATTTACTAAGAAACAGAAATCAGCATACATCAGCTAACCTCATGGGACCACTTTCAGGGGAGCTGAGTTTATTGGCTTCTGGAAGACTCTCATCGCAGGCATACCATCGGCGTCGTGATTGCTGACCCGCCATGAGCGGTCCTTCTTTCTCTGTGGCTTCTTGTGGTGTTTATGAGACTCCTTCGGCTTCTTTACAGCCACGCTTGGCTTGGCAAGTCCATTTGCTAAGTCAAACGAATCAAGATAGTCGGTCACATGTTCAAGACCAGAGGTGTTTTCATCAACCATAATTGATGATTCCTCAGCATCATTCGAGTCCAAATCGTGTGTATCGAAAAGCTTGGTAGTCCCAGCATCTTCTTCATGAATATCATCATCACTTGACATTCCTGGGGGAAATTCATAGTGTGGAATCTTCCCATCAACGTAGTCCTTCAAAATTTGGCGGGAAGCTCGGGTTTCGTCTGGCAGCCCACTAGAGGCTACATAACCACGAGAGACACAATACGCTTTCAGAAGTTCTGATGCTAGAGGTGGCCGAGACTGTGGCTCGTAAGGCTTAGGTTTTGGAAGACTGATCTTGTACACATTTTCAAGTGCATGCCTTGGGACTCGATTGGCGACAACCTGAATGGGCTCTCTGTGCTCCGTCATTCGATCAATAGGCAGTACTCCATATGCAATCATTTCGTATCTTGAACTTGAAAATGAAGGAAACACTAAACCAGGACAGTCACATAGTGTAAGCTTCTCGGAAATAATCAGAGTTTGAAAGTGCTTTGTCTTCCCGGGAGTAGAGGTGACTCCTGCTCGTTTTTGGCCTACTAAAGCATTAATTGTTGAGCTCTTTCCCACATTTGGATATCCAACAAATCCCACCATGATGCTATTCGACGATCTTTTGTTTGTATTACCACATGGAGAAGGATTGTCCGACTGGCTTGTAGCGCTAATGCTTGATGTTGATGTCCTCCTTACAGCAATCTCTTCTGCCTCATATTGTAAACGCGCAAGAAGCTCATCCCTATCATAAATTATTGTATCGGGATCATCCGTATCATCCTCGGGTTCATTCGTGTTCCACCGGCTTTCGCTAAGTTTTTTCCCTTCTACAGAGGCAGAAGCAGCTTTAGCAGACCAAAACAAATATAATATCTGATGCTGACTGAAATATTCTGCCCATTTCTTCCTGTCCGACATGGAATGTCTGCTTAGTAAAAGACTGCAAAGAAACATATGTAACATTCCAGTGGTAAATTAATCACTAACCTGACAGAGTATGGTAGCAGATCTGCCTTGTTCACAAGAAGCATGGTCTTTTTGTGTTTATTAACCTCTTTTGCGTATTCCTGCAGTGAAACAAACAATACCAGGCCAAAAGGAAAAACTAAATGTGGTGGACATAAAGACAGAAAGGAGACATGTTGCAAACTATTAAAGATAATAGAATAGAAAGACAGAAAACTATGGTAGAAAAGAAAAGACAGAGAAAAATAATTCACCTCCAGGTCAGGGCAACGGTAGAATAGAGGGTCTCGAGCATCAACAACCGTCACAAGCTGTAAAGGAACAAAAAGTCAGCATTATAAGAACCGAAAAAAATTTCAAGAATCCAAGATGGAGGATGAATTACCATGATGGTAAATGTCAATTCTACAAGGGATACAAAAACAGTTGCCAAACTGGGAGATTTAAGAGTTATATAGAAACTAATGATCAATTTTAACAATACTTGAGAAACTTTTTTTAAGAAACATATAAAAGCTATTTGTTCACTCCCTATATCCAATCTATAAAACATGGCAAATAAAGGTGCACTAGACTAAATAAAACAGGAAACTAAATAGCAATTGAAAAGTCACATAATATAACGGAATCAGATAAACAACTAAAATGCATTCCAACATTTATATACTAATGTAAAAGTAATACTAAAATTTCAAACTCAATTATCAATAAGCATACAATATTTTAAAAGGCTCAAGGAGCACGAAGGTGCAATGGCCCTCTGGAGCCTGAGACGCAAGGCACACCAACTGGCGCAATCTTTATTTTACTTCAGGCACACCATGCATAGAAAGAAGAAAAAAAATGTATACAAGTATACATGTATACATAGACAACATATATGTTAATCTCTTTTAATATAGAGTTTTTTACATAGTCACATCAAAAAAATTTGAAACATTAAAATATTAATCCCAAATAAAAATCTAAAGTTCTGTCGCTAAATACATATTCATCCTCATCCACTCCATTGGTGATATTTTTTTTTTTTTTGATGGGAAACAGAGACATTCATCCATTGATATAATGAAAGATATGGTTACATTGTTCTATGAATGTGACAAAAAACTAGTCCAATGATTAATAAGGTTTACAAAACTATATGATTTAAAAGGAGAGATAGAATGTGCCCATGTCATGCCAAGATAAGTAATATTTTCCATAATACTCCCTCGTTCTTGAGCCTTGCAGAAAATATAGAATTGTTGATTTCCAAATAGTCCACCAAGAAGCCATGAGAAACAGATGCCATAAGAGCTTCTCGTTTCCTTTAAAAGGGTGCCCCGTCAAAGCTATACAGACAAGCTCACTAATAGATCCCGGTCTAGTAATGGGCCATTCAAATGCCCCTTGAAGATAATTCCAAACAGATTCAGCTATGTGACATTGGCTAAAAAGGTGAATCTGAGATTCATAATCCTTGATACAAAAAGGACAACAATTTGGGGATAACATCATCCCAGGAATTCTTTTTTGGAGATTATCATGAGTATTCAAGATTCCATGACTGAGTTCCCATGGTGATAATTAGAGAGAAAAAAAAAAGTGGATTGGTGATTAGGGTTGACGATTAGGTTTTAATTGTTTTTTTCAATAAAACTTTGAAGTAATTGTTGATTGAATTTAAAATTAAAAAAACAAATAGAGAAAATGAGTAAAACATCACCGTTTTACTTAGATTTTACAGAAATAAAAAAGTCTTGAAAGCGAGGCGAGGCGCCAACATTGAGCTCGAGCCTTTTTGAGCCTGAGGCGCACCTTTTGGGGCTTTATAAAACGAGCATACTTATGTGATGATAATTTGGGAGGAAACCTGCTTTACTGTAAATGGAACTCAAGGTAGTTTGTAGTTTTCATAATTATTGCAAGTTCAAACTAAAAAACTTTCAGATGATAACGTTTATACTGATACATTGAATTGTTACTCTATACTTACAGCACACGATACTCCAGGCAGGTAAGAGAATGAGCCATCCTCAAAATGTTAGAAAACATGAAATTACCAAAACGAAGGAAGAAACCAAATTCTATAAATTTAACATATCTATACTCCAGAAATGGGCAAATTACTTGACTCAAATGGGAGAGAAAATACACGGCACAATGAAAGATTTAAGGGAAAAAAAACACTACTTTAGAGAACCCAGCCATTAAGGCATCCCACAAACTCTAGCAGACACCCAAGTGATAACTGATAAATTTAAATAAATCAAACCCTCTGTATGATTTGTTATTGCTGAACATATGGTATGCCTTTATTTTGCATGGAGGAACAATAATGCTAAAAAGAGATTATGTTGAAGAGCCATGCTTAGTGTTGTAATGATAATACATCACAGGCATCATCAAAAGAATGAACTTAACCTTACCAAATCACATCGTTCAACAACCCGCCAAAGCTGTCTCCAAATATCGAGGTTCTTCTCAAATGGTGTAAGAACAAGATTCTCATTTTCCTCGAGCCTAAAATAAACATAATCACTTGAGAATGCTAACAATGAATTATGAACACGAATACATGGGAATGATTAACATATATATACGAGTCTAATGAGCTAAGAAAGACTCTAACTTGGAGCAAACCTTGCAAGGCTCTGGCGCCATATTAAAAAAGACTGTTGTTCATTATTGTCAAGCACCTGTGCGGACATAGTAGTATTCCACGGGGGCCTAAAGCAAGAAAGAGATTAATTGCTGCCCAACCAAATTTGCAATGCAAAAAACTTGCATAAATTTGGTAAGGAGAAGAAGACAAACCTACGGGGAACGCGTAGACTGCTAGCATGCAAAGCCTCCTCAATCTTCTGCTGCTGGTTTCTTTCCTCAGGCGTAAATTCCCCTGTGCTCAAACTTCCATCCCTAATCTCGAACAAAACAGAAACCAACAACAAAATCCATTAGCAGAACTTCATCCATATCACCAATACCTTCCAAACAGACTATTTCCACTTTTTTCTATGCTTAAAACACAATTGACATTAACAGGCAGCAAATAAGGTAGGAAACATGCAAATCCATAACTTACATGCTGGTGAGAAGGTTGGGAGAAGGGTTATGGATGGAGAAGAGGCGATTGGCTTTACCGGCTTGTTGGATAACGGCATCAATATCGCTAACGTCGGTGACGGACTCCAAAACCTTCTTGTGCTGAGAATAGTAGAATCGGCCTTTCTCCTTAGTCTGCTGGATCATCTGGTTGTGGTTCTTCACCAGAGAACGTCCCGGCCCCGTCTTTTCGTTCTTCACCATTGTTGCTGAATCTCCAACGACAAACGCAGCCTAAACCCTAACCCTAGAATTACCAAAACTCCAAATTTTAGGGCTTAGTTCAGGTGGGAAGATAGGCCGAGTAGAGATGTCCACGGGGTGGGGTGGGCCCGAGGAAGGGCTTTCCCGTTCCCGCCACTTAATTTAATTCCCGTTCCCAGAAAAATTCCCGCTTTTTTATTTCTCGGGATTCTCTTGCGGGGCATTGACGGAATCACTTCCCCGCGAGTATTTTTTCTTTTTTTTTTACATTTTTTTTATATATTTTTTTAAACATTTTATTTAAATTATTAGATTTTCTTAGAAAATAGCTATAAATTTCAACTATAATGTTAATTATTAACAAAAATATTCATATACATAGATAATTTCATCAACAAATATATTTTTATTTGAAAATTAAAAGGGTAAAGTATAGAAAAAAATATTAAAAAAAAAGGTAAACGAGGCAAGGGATCAGGGAATCGAGGACGGGGAATACATTCTCCGTCCTCGGCCCCGATTAGCCCACGAGAAATTTTTTCTCCGTCCCCGGCCCCGTTCTCCACCTAACTTGGGATTCCCCGCCCTTGGGTCCTCGTAGAGAAAATGGGCATCTCTAAAGCCAAGTATGCCTTGTTTTGAATTTTTAAACTTAATTTTTTTTTTTTTTTTTTTTTTTAGAATAACTTAATTTTGTTTATATGTAATTTGTTTTTATTAGTACTCAAAAAAATAATAATAATAAAAATTGTGTGTATAATTAAAAAAAAAAAACCAAAGAAATTGCATCACAAATTTTGAAATAAAACGAGTCTGCTAAAAATACCAAAAAACCCACGTATGCATGTTGCTGCCAAATTTTTTCCGCTCACTAGCTAACTTCTATCAGTTGTATTTGTTTATATTAGGCAAATGTATATTTTTTTATAAAATAAACATGAAATGTCTACTCTTCTAGATTGTATAAATTTATGTCTAAATCTAATATTCTGGAATTTAGTAATTAAATTAATATATTGTAAATGACAATTTTATCCTTTTTGTGAAATTGTGTTTTTAATTTGTTTGATAATCTCATTATAGATACACTCTAACAAACTCCTTGAGAATTTGAATTAAAAAAATTTTAAACTATAACAGATAGAATCGTATTATGCAAATGAAAAAATTGGTTGAAGATAAAAAAAAATGGAAAAATTAAAATAATTTTCGAGATCTCTTCTAGACGTCTATCCAGTCGTTTACATATGCATACATATAGTCGCCTTTGTATGACGGTTAGATTTTCGTACTGAGATAAAAAAATAAATAAATAAATGCATACTATACATGCACAAAGCATAATTATTATTTGATAGGTGGAGTTTCACAGTTATTGAATGTTGAGAATCGTTCGATATTCTTGTGAAACACAAAAGGGATAAAAATCAAAATCCATCCATCCCTAAAGAAGTACGATCGAATACATCCGTCAGTGTGTGTGAAGTTCTATCATCTTCCACACCATAAGAGCAAGCTTTCCCCCCAGTTGCCATGACCCTCCAACTAAAACTTCTCCCACTAAGAAATCAGGTAAGTCTCCATTATCATCCACGCATGAAGAAATATTTGAACTAGTTGTCGTTGCAATCTTATGTGTCGTATAGCTACCTACATAATATAATTCACCATCAGTCTATTATGTTGACCAGAAGTACAAATCCTTAAAAATCCTTACATATTTATGACGCCTCAAAACTAGTGTCTCCTACTCAATACTAGTTTGCATAGAAACTTCTTCAACTCATCCTTGTTTGACAACATGAGTCCAACTTTTAATGAACTAGGGCATAAAAGTTTTTTGTGTTGTACGTCTTAGTGTGTACGAGTACATTTTCTCCAAAGATGAAGCAATCGTTATACATGGTGCTGGAATACCCGCTGCACATTACAGTTATGGTCAAACTTTCGCCAATATCAAGTGCAGATGCACCTAAATCGATAAGTTGACTAATTATTGTATCGTATGTTATTTCAATCGTCACCGTCTTATAATTGGAGTAGATATCCCTTTCATGTCATACTCCATTGAAGACAACTGGATGGGCGTGACCTTCATTGTTGAAGAACCAAAATCCTTGTGATGTGAAATTTAGGGAGAATTGAAAATGTGTGGATCAGGGAGATTGTAGAATTATGACCTTCAACAGTGATCGTGAGTGTGTTGACAACTGCCGTTGAGAGAAAGATCGTAGAATTCTGATCTTCAACTGGTAAGGTGGAATGTGGTCAGGTGACATAACTTTTTTTTCCTAAAAATCCATCTTTCTATCATTCAATATTGTTCATATAGAGATTTTTTTTCAAATTTTAATTTGAATTAACAATAAAATATGAGATATATTGGTTATTTAGTATAAAATCGAATATTTTTAAAAAAATAATGATAATAATAATAATTTGAATCCCATTAAAAAGGGAATAAGATTTTCAAAATAAAATAATTAGATATTGAAGATGGTTATGCGAGAAGAAATCTTCTTGAATATAGGCTATTTTACTATTTTTTTCAAAATTTTTAAAAGGTCTCCTCAATTGTAGGCTCGTTTGGAGGATTTTTTTTAAACAATATTGATTATTAATTAGGTAAACTCGTAGAATATGGAGGGGCATTGTGGAGAGGAAAAATCTCTCTCTCTTCCAAGTAGACATGAATTTAAATGCAAAAAATGGATAGACATTTGATGGTTTATTTTCCAAAAAGTAGGCAATCTTTACCATTTCCCTAAAACAATTGACTTCTATTACTAAAGAAACTGACTTTTATCTCTTACAAAAATGATTGACTTCTATCACTTAGCAAATTGATTGACTTCTATCAGTTGAACTACTAAAATTAAATTTGATTGAAGACAATGGAAGTTGACAATTAACAATTTTAATTGATTATGAACCTGTAGTCCTGATCTAGATTATAAAGTTGTAGTAGTTAATTGATTGAAGTCAACTATAAAATATTGTACAAATTTTCATAAATTCAAGTATATGGATAAAATTGTGTTTAGAAATTAGGGGATTTTGCATGTATAATAAAAAATGGCAAAATATTTCTATCTATAGTATAATACCAAAACTAATTTATTTGTAACAGGAAATCCAAATGACCCGATGAAAATACTAAACAGCCCAGACCTACTTCATTTTGTTATTCGACTAAATAACCCAAGGTGAAACTAATTCATTTTAGGAAAAATTGCACAAACTACTCCTAAACTATGATGTTGGTAACAATTATACCCTGTAATAGCTTGTTTTTTTTTTAAAAAAAAAACTATTATGATTATGGTTATTTTTCTTTCTTAATAATGTTTCCCCTTTGTTTTGCCTATTTATTTTGAGAATTTAAATTTCATGCTTTTGGGGATAGGTTTTTAGGGTTTTGTGGTGCTTTTAGAGCCTTTCCTTAAATGGAAAATCTTCTTTTTTCTATTTAAATGAGTTAATAGTGTCTTCCCCCTTCAAAGAAATCCATCCAGCTGTCAAACACCCCCTCCCATTGAGATTTGCGCACCAAAACCCACAGCCCAGCCCTTTCCACCGTCGCCATCAGTCGCCCCCCACGTGGCACCATCCCCGTCATTCGCGCGTCTCCCTCCCTGCGACGCATATCGCATGCCCAGCTGCCCCAGCTGACGGCTTAGCCTCATTGCGCGCAGCCGCCGTCTTCACCTGCGCGCGAGCTCCGTCAGCTTTGTTGTTCGTGGCTTGTGAGCTCCGTTTCGGTAGAGCCTTGTGCAACAGCGTCACCGCCGACCCAACCTCTAACTAGCAGTAGCTGTCTCTTCCACACAAGCGCGAGAAAGCCTCGGGTGTTCTTCCCTTTCGCAGTGTTCCAAACGAGTCTCCAAGCTCGTTTTCTGCCTTGTCTCCCTTGGTATCTTGTTCTTCCTTACTTGTAAGTCCTTTCTTTAGTAGTTTTCCATTCAAAACCCTATTTTTCTCCATGGATTCCAGCAAAACCTCCAAGCTCAAATCACAACTTCTTTTATAGATTATCGAGGCTAGGGAGCTCCGTTTGAAAATCTGAGACCAGATCCGTGACCTAGAGACCTAGACCTTTGAAACAAGGTATGACCTGCTCCGTTTCGTAGGCACGTGCTGCCGCCGGCGCCGCAGTGCTCCGGTGAGGTATTTCCGGCCAGTAGCTTCTCCTCCTTCCCGTGATTCTAACTAACTTTGTGGCTTGTTTAGCTTGTCCCTAACGAATGCTCGATGTGGTTTTTATGTTTAGGTGACCCGAGAACTTTTCTCAGCTAGCGGGGTTTCTTTGGTGTTCGATCGAGTCATCGGAGAGGTAAGGGGCTTCACTATGAGCTGGGTGTGGCAATTTCATAGCAAGTGTAGCATGACTAGGGCATTTTGAACTATAACATAATAAAATGCATGTTCGGTACTTAATTGTTTATATTATGCATGTTCTGTTGTGCGTAACATGTTAGAGATAGTTCTGTTCTAGGTCCCCCGCTGTTTTGATTATATCCGACGTGATGGTGATGATTGACTGGAATAATTGTACAACCTGCATCTATAGTTGGATTGTGTATTTTTTGAAACCATGGACCATGCTGTAATCTCGTGATAGTTCAAGGACTCGTGTGCCTGCTAATAGTTTTATTCTTGTCTCCGTTGGATTGCATGTGCCATGTTATTACTTTTACTTATTCTCCGTTATGTACGTGGGAAGGAGAGCTGGACATGACCCGCTTGACCCCGACACCTACGACAGCCACCCGATATGTGAGAAGGAGGGCAGTCATGACCTGCTTGACCCCGACACCTACTAGAAGAGGCCACTGAGACAGATGATGGCACAGAGAGATACCTGTCGGTGCGCCTGCGTGCTCGAGGTTTAGGGATTCTGTGTGGTTTTCCCTCATTCGTGGCCCTCCTTACTATGATCAGATGTTATGTGTAATGGCCCAGTTTTCCATTCCAGTTCTCCAGGTATGTTCAGTTGCTTTTTTGGTTGTTCGGTTAGGCCGTTAGGGCAGTTGAGCCTCTAGGAGCATTTTGGTATTTTTGCCTTCAGGAGTAGTTTCGTAATTATCTAGGGTTTTAGGGCTGTTTCTGTTATCTGCTGAGGTTATTTCTCGATTTTAGGTTTTCAGAGTTAGCGTTGCATCTTGGAAAGCTTCGGAGTTCTTTTGGTTAAAAGAGAAAAAGAAAGAATTTAATTGTTAAAAAGTGTCTCGGCCAGTACTGGAAGCCCGTTCGTTAGAGTTTGGAGGTTTTGTTTAAAAGAAGAGAAAATGGAGAAAAAGGTGACTTCGCTGGGACTTGAAGGCTGGTTGCCAGGGACACGTGGCATTTGGAGACGCATTTTACGAAAAGAAAAGGGGAACTCTACGTTTGCATTCGCAAATCCTTCAGTAGATTCTTGCTTTACAATTTGGTCTTCCCTAGCAGCACTCCATCTCCTCCATTGCCGATTCTCTCACCCTCTTCATCTTCAAGCCCTCTTGTTTTGCCGAATTCTCCAATCAGCAAGCAAGTCTTCTAGAAGCCAACCCTAACCGAGAACCACATCCTCCTTGGTCGATTCTTTTTTTTCCCAAAACCCTAGCCGAAAAGCATCAATTCTCCTTCTCTATTTTCTATCGAGATCACCACCACCGAAAAGCTCCATCGTCGATCCTTCCTCACCAAGAGCTTTACCGAGCAGCCTCGAGATCAAGCCCTAGGCATTTGCCTGGACCATTGCCCAGCCCCACACGTCTTCGCCACAGAAGCGCCATTGCCCTCGCCGAGTTGTTTCGCCCGAACGCTTGTCAGGCTATTCGCCCAGCGACCGCCCAGCGTGATCGTCCCTCGCCACGATCTCGCCTTTGCACAGCCAATTTCACGCACACTCTCGGATCACCTCACCCTTCACCGAGCTTCGCACCAGCTGCACACGCCCACGCGGGAGCAGCCTTGTCCATGCCGCACGCGCACAGCCGAGAGTAGCCCTTGTCCTTGCCAAGCCTTGTGTTTGGCTTTGGGTAACCTTTCCGAGCCCCGTTGTTCTTGTAGCTTAGTCTTTTAGTTAGCTGTGATATTAATGTTGTGCTTGTTAATTATTTGCCTAGGTTGTTATCTGTTGGATCTGCAGCTCAAGGAGCATTTTCTATTTGTTGTTTGTTCCACCTATTCCAGGTAAGGATTACTTACTGGGGTTGTGTGGACCCTGCAAGACTTCTTTGATTGTATTCTTGTTTGCTAGTTTTACTGTTACGAGCATGTTTAGTGGATAGGGACTTTTGTGCTAATCTGTTTCTACTAACATGTTTACTTCTACTTTCACATGTTAGTGCCATGCTAGGTTTGTTCTTCTAGCATGTTTGATTTCCTGCTTTTAAGCTCGTAGTACCATGCTAGGGTTTATATGTTTTTTAGCACGTTTGATTGTTAAAAAACAAGGTTTGTGAATCTTAGATAGAACCTTGTTAGGTTGTCATCATCAAGAGGTTGAGAGTGGACCAACGTACGGGTCCCTACCGGTCGGGCTGTGAGGACAGATCCCTTACCCTCGGCAATCGGGTGTGGAGTAGCTACCACACCGGCATAAGCCTAGTCTGTAGCCTGCTAGAGAGGAACCCTACCAACGGTGTAAGCCTGCCTTGGCCAGTTCTTAGCTTCAAGCGTCGGTGGTATTCAGGCTGCTACAGTCGAGTGCCGAGGGTCTCGCACTACTGTAGATCAGTGACACCACTTCAGAGTCTTTAGGCATACATACCTGAATTGGCATAGTTTGTCTCTAGGCCCCCACATTTACGCAGTTTGCAGCAGCATGCAGTGTGTGCGCACATGCATTAGGCACCGGGCGGAGAGATTCCTCGGGCTAATGTTCATGAGTACACCACTTCCTTTCTGAGTCTAGAGCCAGACACCGGGTACTTTCCCAGATGTCCCAAGACCAGTTTGGAGAGCTGGTCAGGACCAGCTGTTGAGCGGTCACTTAGGCCAAAGGTAAGAGACCTTCGAGGATATCTATTTTGGGATCAGCTTTTGAGTTGGTCATTTGGCCGAGGGTATGAGACCCTCGAGGATATCTGTTCAGGGTCAGTTATTGAGTTGATCACTAGGCCGGGAGTTAGAGACTTTCGATGACCCAGGAGTTGTATGGACATCTCCTTCCAGGTTTCTGTGTTGGTAACTGTTTGCTTGTTACTTGGATGCTAGATGATGCGTTGTTTCGTACAGTACCCTAGTTGGGGATTCTTACTGAGTGCTTTTGTACTCACCCTTATTTTCTGTGGTTTTTTCCACCAGGTAACTTGGGACAGCACCAGGACGGCTAGTGGAGGAGCTGTATGATCATGGAAGCTGCCGGCGTCACTCTGTCCATGTTATGTCTTTTGTTTAATTATTCAGCATGTAGTTAGACACGGAGTCCATAGGAAGATTTCTGCATTTGTGTTTTAAAACTGTTTATGGTTGTTTGAATGAACACTGGCCAAGAACTTGTTTTATTTTTAACGAGGTTGTGTTTGGAATGTTTTAATTTTAAAGAATTTTCATTTGCTTATGTTGTCTTTAATGCTTTAAATGCATGTATGCTGAGTAAGGACCAGGTTTAGGACCATTTTTAGGTCGGGTTCTTACAGTTGGTATTAGAGCTTAGAGTCATAGATTCTGTAGACTAACTTGCTTTGTAGGTTATTTGTCCCCATGATCATTAGCCCTTCAACGGCTGTCAGGTTTGTCTAAGTTCTTTGTTTAAGGGATTTTACAGTACTGCATCTAGTATACATGTGTTACCTTCTGTTGGCAGTGAGTGTCCAAGTGTGGACTAGTTTTGTGGTTATGTGTGGATCGCCAGTGTGCCGGTCACACATAGAGGAGCAGGGACGTTTGGTACCGCCAACCAAGGAGTTAAACCTGAGCCAGCTGTAGATGAGACCACGTCTAGGGTTAACCAGACCTTCAGGCCACCTTTGGCCTCGAAAATTGATTGTCGAGAGAGGAGGTAGAGAGTACCTTGCCTCAGAGTGAGGCTCCTGGAGTAGAGTTGCTTCAGCCAGGAGAGAGTTGGTGGTCAGTTTGTTAGCTCAATAGAGAGCGGAGACTCAAGCACAGTTGGCAGGGCAGTGAGAGGAGTCTCGGGCACAGATAGCTTGGCTGACATAGTGTTGCAGCCATGAGAGCCATGGTTAGAGAGATGCTCGTTGAGCATCAAGCAGAGATTCAGGAGTAGATCTTGAGCTTGTCCGATGGACGAGATGCCAAAGGTCAGATTGATGAGTCTAGAGTTCTTGTACGATTTGTCGGCGTTGCCATCACTAGAGGTTGTGACCTTGTTGGCCTATTTGTAGCAGGGCCTAGAGTTTTATTTTAGCAGCACTTCATGATGTGGCTGAAGAATGCTCGTTTGGCACCAAGCTTGGGTGCAG
>JBBMKA010061550.1:0-17361 GCA_037833695.1 Sechiopsis laciniata
TATATATATATTTGAGATACTCACCTGTCTCATATTGAAAAGATGAGAAATCTTCATCTTTATATTTTTTGTATTTTTATTTTTTGATATGCGTGACTGTGCAAGCCAGCCTGCGCGCACTCGATTAAAGTCACGGAACATACCGTTTGGCAATACAACATTTAGATGTTAAGGAAACTCATACAAAATTAGTTTCTAGGTAAATGACTAACATGGATTGAATCCACTTTATGCACCCTAAGACTCTCTTTGACCACTTGATCACTCTATAATGATTTTTTTAACATTTTTATAAGAGTTATGAGATACTCCATTTAGTATTAATTGATTTTGAAATGAAAATTTATATTATTTAATATACTATTAGATTTTTATGTTGGTTATTAGTCTCCCAAATTTTATTCCCATGTGGGTGGGCATATGATATGGTGGTACTAGAGCCTATGGGAACAAAAATGCGGTCACATCTAAAAACAAATCAATCAAGATGAAAGTCAATAAGATGAATAAACACACAATGGTACGAATTATATACTTGTATTTGCAACAATAATTTTTTTTCAAAACTCAAATTTCCTCTAATAATGAACCTTACCAAAAAATACTACAAATACGTTGTAGTATAATAAAATGAAATATGTATTGATACTTCCATTTTCATGTGAGAAATATTTGGGAAATTGTTTAAGCATTTAAAAAAAAAAAAAAAAAAGAAAAAAAAAAGAAAAAAAGTGGTTTGAGAGGTGGTTTTCGGGGGAGATATATTAAGGTCGAGTGTCGTAGTTTTAAGATGTGGGCATGCGCCCTTACACTCTGTGGGCCCCATTTCCATCTTCTAAAATCATATTCACCACCTTGGGCCCCACTTCCCCCTTTCCTATCTCCATCTTTCTAGTAAAACTAACCCACCACACTTTTCCTTTTTCACCCTTTTTTTTCTTTTTTTTTTTTTTTTTTTTTTTCCTTTTTTCTTTTTCAACTTCAAATTTTGTTATTCATTCAATTCTAGATGTCTAATTTTAATAAAAACAGATTTGATTTTTTTTTAATTTTTTATTATGTATAACAAAAAAAAATTAAAAAGAAAAGATATCAATAAAAAAAAAATTTAGAAAAAAGTTGTGAATGCCAAAGAACTAGGCGAAAAATTTCATGTGTTTGTAGATTTTAATATAAGCTTCAATGAGTGTACATAAAATCTTAAATCAATACTATAATAGTTTATAATTAATATAATTTTCAATTAGTGCAATCGATAGTTTTCAACCAATAAATAGTAAAAGGTAGAATTTATGATAATCTATTATTTAAGATTTTTTTTTATTAAAATCCAAATGTTTTAAAGTTTGACGATATATTTTATATGAATAGTCGAAATTCACATAAGCTAACTCGAATACTCACAAATACTTTTAAAAAGATATATTTCAATTAATTTTTCTTTTTTTATTAAAAAAAACTAATTAATTTTTCTTCTATAAATTTAAACAAATATGTTTATCTCTTATCCTTTTCTATATTAATTTTTTGAACCAATTTCAATTGAATTTGCTTATAACTTATGATTTATCATATAAAGTACTAATTTAAGGTTTCAAAAAATAAAAATAAAAATAAAGTACTAATTAAAACAAAACTGTTTTTAAATTTTTGAACTAAAATTAAGCATTTGAAACTTGAATCACTATAAATTAAATTTTTTTTTTCAAGTGACTTAAAAATAACTAAAACAATATTATTTTAGTTTCTATTATTTTGAGTCAGTTGATATTTTGAGTCTCTTATGTTGGATTATTCCAATTTCAAATATAAGAAGATCAACTCGCACTCGTATATTGATCTTTTGAAATTTTATTCATATTCAATTTGTCTATGTGTTGTTGGCTTCGTTCGAGTTGTGGGCTAGAATCATTTTTATTGAGTCCTGTTGGGAAGCAAACAAAGTAGTGTACCAATTCCAGCATTAGTTAAATAAGGAGTACATCTTGGGTTTATAAAGGAAAACAAACATCGCCATTGGTATGAGATCTTTTGAGGTGAACAAAAAACAAAGTCATGAAGGCTTATGTCCAAAGTAGACAATATCATATCAATGTAGCAATTTTCGTCCCTTATCAAGTCTTATTTCCGTTTATGTTAGCTCCTACTATATAGGGAGTGGTTTTGTATGTTTTTTCTATTATTATTAATTATAAGTTTCATATTTCATATATATATATGTATATATTCTTTTGAGTCAGTTTTATTTGGATTAATAAATTTTTAAATATCTAATTTTAATCTATACATGTAAATAAAAACTCTAAATTTTTTGTCATTGAAAATAATAATAATTTGAATATAAGAAACAGCAAAATTAACAAAATGCAGAGTAAGAAAATGAACATATTTTTAAGTAAAAAATAACCAAAAATATTTTCAAAACTTAGAGAAGAAAAAGTAAAGAATTCTAAAATGGAACAAAAACCAAAATAAAAAAAAAAAAAAAAAAGGAATTGATATTTTAACCTTTATGCTTTTATAAATAATTTTAAAAAATGGATTTTTGTTTCTCTATCTGAGACTGCGAGTATATATCCACGTCTTCCCTCTCAATATGTTTCATAAACAAAAAAAATGAGCATCTCTGTAAACGGGCAGTCCCAAGTCCCACCAGGCTTTCGTTTCCACCCAACGGAAGAGGAGCTTCTACAGTACTACCTCCGCAAGAAGGTCTCGTTCGACAAAATCGATCTCGACGTCATCCGTGACGTCGATCTCAACAAGCTCGAGCCCTGGGACATCCAAGGTAACTAAACTCTAGCTAATTATACTTGAACTCAACTCTCTTAACAATTCTCTAATTCTCTACTTGTTCTTAGAAAAATGCAAGATTGGAACCACCCCACAAAATGATTGGTACTTTTTTAGCCATAAAGATAAGAAGTACCCGACCGGGACTCGGACCAACCGTGCCACGGCTGCTGGCTTTTGGAAGGCCACCGGCCGCGATAAGGTCATTTATACGAACTGCCGAAGAATCGGCATGAGGAAGACTCTTGTTTTTTATAAAGGTCGAGCCCCTCACGGCCTAAAGTCTGATTGGATTATGCACGAGTATCGCCTCGATGAAATTTCTAACTCCGAATCAAATAATGTATGTGTTTACCATTTCTTATATTCTATGTTATAACTTTTGAGTTTGTTTATCTAAGTTTAAATAATTTATTTTTTTAATAAATTTAAAGTTAATTATCATTTTGATTTGGATGAATTTTTGTTCTAGTTCAATTTTTGCAATCATTAAAAAAAAGCTTAAAAATTTTCTTTGAGATAGGATTTATTTATTATTTCTCAAATAATTATTTTATTCTTCTATAACTTTTAGAAATTTTCACATTTTGAGCTTGTTTGTTTTGAAATTATAAACATTATTTAATAAACTTTAATTCTTATTAAATTCAACTTTGTTATAGGGACTAGTAATAATCTTTTTCTTCCAAAAAAAAAAAATTATAAACTTACTTTTTAATATTGTGACTAAAATTGGACAATTGAATAGTTATGAAAGAAAATAACAAAAATGATATTTTAACCTAAATTTAATATAAAAAAAAAAGACAAAATGTGACTGAAAATATTATAAAGTAAAAAGTAATAATACATGTGTTCTATAGGACATTTTAAAGTTTTGGTTAGTTAGAGATTAAAATTGAAGGTATGTTTAAAATACAAGAATCAAAATTACCTTTTTCATATATAATTAAATAACTAATATATTATGAGTTTGAAATTGTCCCTATTCCATTATGATCGAATTAAAAAATAAAAATCATATTTAATCAATTATATAGCATGTAATTAATTCTAACTTTATATTATTATTGGTTTTGATTTAGATGAAAATGTCCGTGATTGGCGATGGGGGCCAAGAGGAAGGGTGGGTAGTATGCAGAATCTTTAAGAAAAAAAGCCATCATAAAACTTTAGCCACGAGCCCGATGAGTACTACAACTACTGAAACGACGTCGTCTCTGTTGCTTGATTCTTGCAATGATGGAGCCTTGGAACAAATCATTCACTACATGGGATCACAATCAACAACAACCTACAAGCCTGACGACGAAAAGGGCGACGCCGCGGGGAGATTCCTCCGCGCGGTCGACACGTGTTCGGTCCACCGCGGAGGTGCCAATTACCTCGACGGAAGAATATTCTCGAAGCTTCCAAACTTGGAAAGCCCCAATTCCACCAGCACCAACAACAACTGCCACCAACTAATTAACAACCAATTGGGCCCCACAGATCCTATTGTGATTTCAGGCTACCCATTGGAATCTTCCTCCTCTGTCTCGGCCGCGACAACGCCGCCGCACAATTGGGCAGCGTTTGACCGGCTGGTGGCATCGCAGCTGAACGGCCAGATCGAGGTGTCGAATATGGTTTATTATAGCGACCAACCGCTACGTGGAACGGCCTCATTTTCGTCGAAATTGTCATCTTCTTCTTACAATACCGCCGTGGTTGCTGCTGCCGATTACAGCAATCTTGACACTCAGCTTTGGAATTTTGAGGATAAATAAATTACAGTAAAGGTATTTTTAATTAGTTAATTAAATAAATATTTTACGTATATGATGGAGGATGGTATATGAAGCTATTATAATTCATCTTTTACATCCTATTAGGGAGAAAAAAAAAAAAAAAAAAGTAATCAAATTCAAGAGGTTGTTAGATAGGGGTGACTGTCAAACTCCAAATTATTTTTACTTGTTTTATAATTGATAGAGCTTAATCATGAGGTTTTATTTATTTATTTATTTATTTATTTTATGTAACTTATAACGTCCAATGCTTCTAGAATCGGGATTTGATTTTCCATACAATAAATGCCAAAACACTCGTGGACCCTGTTGATGGTAGTGAAGTTTTCTTTTTCTTTTTATTTTTATAAATAACGGATTAAATTAGGTGTATTTTTGGTATATATTGTATGCTAAATGATTAAAATGAAGAAGCAAAAAATTGGTGAAATAATGTGTAATGATTTGCGGCAGAAAAGTTTTGTGTGAAATGTTGAAAATTCTTTTAATTGCCTTTTCTTCTTCTTCTTTCTTTTTTTTTTTTTATTTGTTATTTTTTACGTTTTATTTTAACCAAAAAAAAAAAAAAATCACTTTTTTTTTTGTTTTTTAAATTTGTTTTTTAATTTCATATGTTTAGTTCATGCTTAAGATCATCATATAGTTATTCGTACAATTAAAAGATATAATCATTACTCGTAGATTATTTCACAATTTTTTTAATTATTTACAATTAGAACAAATGTTTGTTTTATTCTTCATAACATCTTACGTATATTTTTGAAAAAATATATTTTATTAAGAAAAGTATATAAGGATAGTAACAAAATAACATGAATGTTGATGAATTAGAAGTTATAAAGGTTATGTTATAGTGTCTAAAGTAATTGCATTTAGTGCACACAAAGGCAATGTTAGTTAATAACAATATTTTGGATCTTAAGTACCCCTAATTCTTTCATGAAAAAGTTAGTTATCATTCTACTGTAAACTAAATCTGTTTCTAGCAAAATAGTGTGACTTATTATTCAAGTCTCAAATTATTTTTTTTTATAAGGTCTAGAAATCAATATTTAAGAAAACTAATCATTTACTTTTAATATATGATAAAGAAATTAATTTCCGGTGAGGGAAATGAAAATGAAAGTAATATATATTCTTAAATAATAAATAAAATTAATATTGTCTACATTTTTTAGAGAAATATATATATATATTTTGGATTAAGAAGCTTATTTCTTATCTTGTGTTTTAAACTCGATCATGATATTGATGATAGAAATGAGGGAAATTGTAGTGGGTGATGTATTTTAAGAAAATAATTACAAATTTAAGCGCAAAAAAAAAAAAACTAATTGTATTCATATTTTTATTTATTATTAATAATTAAAAACTTATTGTAGATGACAAATTCTTCCTCTCTTTATGGACAACTTATTAAAAATATTTCACATACATAAAAAAAATATTTTAATATCATTTATTCAATCGGTTTAACTTGATTGAAACCATGTGAGATTTATTGAATTGATAAATTTTTTTGCAAAATTTGAAATTTTTCTAAAATTTTAATATCTACAGAATTTATTTCCTTTTTTATTGTTCTTAAAAAATCTCCTAATTAATACATATTTTCTTTTAATACCATCCTATCTCAGGCTTTTTTTTTTTTCTTTTTTTTTAATTTTCTTTTTTTTAATTTATAAAATCTATCTCATGTTTTTTAAATTAGTTAAAAAAAATTTCCATAATTGTTTTTCCATTTAATCAACTAGGTTTTTTTTTAATCGAAATAGGGTTTATTAGATGCGTTTTCTTTCTACTCTCGTTTATTTTTCTTCGCGAGATATCTATCAGTTGTAAACCTTAAACCTGCATTTCAACTAATATAAAACTATATTTCTATCCAAACGATATTGTTGTATATTAATTTCAAAAATCTACATTTTCCAACCTACTATGAGTTTTTGACGATTTTCTTGATGTCGTGGCGACGATATGACGACACCAGAGGCACAATCCTAGCCCCGTCTATTTCAATAGTTTAGATTTTGTCATCACCAATATCATTTATGGAGACAATGACTATGGACGCTTAAATTAGATGCAGAAGATTAGCGGTATCGACATTCGAGACCTAACGATGTCATTGTGATTTATGACGGTGCTTTCACGAAATCCTAATCTATGTACCAGAACTCTAAATTTGCATCATGTAGAAGATGAGACTAATACGATTTTATTATAATATCTTATTATAATAATCTTAACATCAATACTAATATTATATTACAATACACAATATATAAATTAGCTGTATTTATTATAATACACAGTTGTATTGTATGTGAGTTTTTATATTATAACAAATACGAAGAACCATTTATATCTAAAATACTATATATATTTATTACATCCTTATGTACGAGTATGTAGTTATGATAGGATGTATTTAGTTAGTATTTTTGTAAATATTATATTAAACGTATCAAAACTCAATAACACCACAGCTATTATATGAATAAAAATAAAAACTTATTATAATTACTAGAATTGTAATAAATATCTTATATAAGTTTCATCCATTCAATAAATAATAGTATTATAAGTAAATAATATACATATTTATGAAATAACAATTCTGGCATATAAATATTATATAATAATTAATTATATGAGAACAATACATATGTTTTTTAGTTAAGTACGATATTAATGACATTTTTACGATATTAATAATAAATAAGGTGTTAACAATTAATGTCGATGGTGTTTTTGTCTTTTTCCACTAAAATAATAATTTTTTTAAAATTTATAATAAAAAATGCATTTTTTTAATATTTCTTAATGTAAACAGATTTATAATTACTTTGTATAGATGTCTTCGACTTATAAATTTTTTTTAAAAAAATGTTATTTTGGAGAATATATATAAAATAATAATTTGAAAATAAAAATAATATAAATAAATGAAAATATTAAATAAAAAACAGATGAAATGAAAAAAGAAAACAAATTGACACATGACCCAAGTTTCATGTGGTTCTCTGCCTAATAATATGAGTGCAAAAAAGATGCCCCCGTTCCCCTCAACATGAGTGACTGCCTAGAAAAAAGTTGTCTTTCTTATATCAAAACTCTCTCTGGTGATATAAAATATGATTTTATTCTTTCCAAAAAAATATTAGTATATCTTATAATAATTTGCTTCTCGAACACCATTATTACCCGTATGTTATAATAACCTACCTATTAAAAATAGTTTAACTTCGGAATAAATAGACATATGTTTAGCAGGTATATACTTCATAAGTTCCAACAAGGTTAAAACTTCATCTCTACCAAACTTTATTAATAAAGGCCAACGTCCTTGATTTTACAAAGTTAGAGATTCTTTTAGGATTTTTGCAAAACTCACAAATAAAATAAATTTAATAATTAATCTCAACTGAGAGTTAAGTTAGAATGTCGATCGAAGAATTCTTAGATCACACTTAAGAAATTAAAATTGTCACTCTTAGATCCTAAAACAATTCACTCTAGAATTAGTTTGATCAAGATTAATCCAATAAATCAATTAAACTTCAAACCTAAAGTAAGATTTGAAAGAAAGACAATACCCATTCAAGAAAACACAAATTTTGATATTTAATGTAACACCCCTAAATTTATAATGTATATATATATATTCTATAAAGAGATTAATCAATTTTATCAATCAAGATGCTTGAGAATTATTTAAATACTTATGGATAATTTCTCTCTCAACCCTTTTCTTTAATTCATTTTGATTTTAGTGTCCATAGATATAACTGATAGCTCTCAAGAATTGAGAGTTAAAGTAGATAAAAAAAATATATTTTTATAAGAATTTGCTATAATTAAATAATTTAATATTGAATTTCGCCCCATCATACCAAATATTACGCTTAAAAGAATTTTGGGGTCGTCACCCACTAGGGTCGTCCGCCGTCGTAGATTTCAATCTTCTATCAAATTTCCTTAGTTTTAGCCGTAGCTTAGTTGTTTTTCCCATTTTCAGTTGTTTAATAGTTTAGCTTTAGCATAGTCCTAGTTAGCCGAAGTTGCAGAGATTTCGCCGGAGCCAAGTCAGAGTTGCTGTCTTTACGATTCTGACCAGGCTATTTCTTATCTTTGTTTCCCTTTTTATTGCTTTTGTTTATTTTCGTCTTAACATTAGTTTGTAGCAAACGTTGTTATTTGATGTTTTCAATGAAAATGAACTTTTGTTTTTACATTGCTTTGAATTTATTGTCGTTATGAGTAGCTAAGTTTGTCATTGGAAGGAAGTAGGCAAGTAGGAGAAGTTCGCCTAAGCGAAGCTGTAGCGAGATGTCAAACTATTATGCATGCTGCATTAACTCAAAATACATTCTGTCTGATTCACTTTATGTATGCCTTTATTTCGCTTCGAGAGAATAGAAATAGAGCGAACCTGCATGTATAACATTAGATATGCTAAGCTTTTCTTGCTAATTAACAAACACTTAGAGATAAGGTTCGTCAAGTGCTGTTTGCGTGATTTTAGCGTTGTTTGAGTTTGAGAGAACCGAACTAGGAACTCGAGAGATCGAACCAACTTCTAGGAGATCGAGAGAGCCAAAGAAAGCTTTCAGTAGTTCGTTTCTCCTAAGCGAAACTCTTCGAAAAATCTTATTCTCCTTCCGATGCATTTTACCCTAATTTCACTCACATTACTTTTATTTCGCTTAGTTTAGTTTCATTTCAACAATTTTCTCCCTGTTACCTTGACTCTTTAACCTTTGCTTAAACGTGACATTAATCACTAATCCATGTGGAGATGACTTTTACTTACATTAAAACTTGCTACAACAGGATTATGTATACTTGCACACTCTTGGAGAACCACACACACTTCGCTTGATTGAGTGAAATTTCGCTGAGCCGAAATTATTGCTTTTCCACATCACCATTCTCACATATTTATTATTTTCTTAATTTGTGTGTTGGATAAATTTCGCAAACAATAACCATTTCATGCGAATGGATCAATCACGAGTTGTTCTTAATTATAGTTAAGTTAAACTTTTATTTTACCATTGTAATTACTTCTTCCATCTTAAGTATCGCTAGCTTTTGGATGAATAATTCTTTTTATGATCAAACTATAAAGTAAGTCTCACTCAAACTAATGACAGGTTATAATCCTATAATTATATATTCCATCTGTGATTTCACAGTATAATTTTGAAAACTAAATAGTTAAATAAAATAAGGAAAAGTATGATACATTTAACCTTAAAAAAAAAAAAAGAAAAAAAAAAGAAAAAAAAGAGAAAGTGATAGAAGAACGGAAAGGAAGAAAGAAACATGGAAACGAAATTCTAGGCCATGCCAACAACCGCCAAATACCAAAAAAGTTGGTTTGTAATTGTACGTACTCTTTTCCCTTTTCTTCACTCTCATTACCAACCACCTTAGCTTCTACACTTCTCTATCATTCTAATTAAATCATACTAGATAATACCACATTTCTTGTTTTTATTTTTTTTAGGTTAAACTATTGTTTTGGTTCCTAGACTATCAATTTTGTTTTATTTGTTAGGATTCCTCTATTATCCCCCATTACAAAAGTTGAAAGTCCTATCAAAAGGGTTGGTGGTCTGATGATTTCATTGTTTGGTGAAAATACAATTAAATACCAAAGTTACGAGTTCGATCTTGAAAATTTGTACTTGGCTCTCATGTATTTGACAGATTAGTGCCCTCTATGTAGGGTTTGTGGTCCTCCTTCCCTAACTTTTACTAAAAAATAAAGTTGAGAGTCCTCCGAACATTTGTAAGATATGTGTGTTACTTCTTTCATGATCAATTGATTTTGAGATGAATGCACACATTATCTAATACGGTATCAGAGCTCATTAAGCCTAGATGAATATTCGGTCGAGTAAATTGAAATTGAGATTCGATTTAAAATTGGTGAAACCCAAAAGAGATACTATCTCGAGGGGCATAAGTCATCCAAACATTTATAAGATAGATACCCACACTATATCTAATACTATTTTAATCCTTAAACTCTCAAATATTTAATTTTGGTCTCTAGATTTTAAGTATATTCTTTTTTTTATCCTTAAACATTTAAGTTGGTTCTATTTTGACATGTGAACTTTTCTCTTTGAACTTTCGAAAAGATATTAAAGTTTGTCATTACTAAAACTTTTTGTTAAATTTTATTAAAAAAACAATCATCTTTCTCTATACAAATTAGGAATAGGTTAACATTTTATTTTGGTTGTATTATTAACATTATTAATTTAATTTCATTAATATTAACATCAAATTTATTATAAAAATTAAGTGTAAACTTTTTCCAAAGTATATGGACTAAAATATTAGATATTTAAAAGTTTAAAGATCAAAATAAAATAAATTAGAAAATTTTGACATTTGAGAGTTTATAAATCAAAATGGAAAAAGTTCAAAGTCTAATCAAAATAGAATTTTTATTATATTTTTTTTATTATTTTAAATGAATATAATGAGAATCAAAATATATTTAAATCAGTAATTGTAGCGAAATTATGTTCAATGACTATAGTTTACGTTAACAATAAATATTTTTGGCTTTTTTAAACAATGAAAAATATCAAGGGAACAAAAAAAAAGCGTCAAAACACTTTTCTTGATAACAAAAATCCTTTGTCATAAATTACTAGGGAGAGGTTTTGTCAATGCGAAAAATGAACCCAACCTACCTACCCAGACATCGATTTTTGGACGATGATAATTTTTTTATTTTTTAATCAACAATAAAAAGATGATAGAAAATTCGAATTCATAATTTTTTAGTTGCATAGTGATACAAGATGTCACCTGAATTCTTCTCCTTTTGGCTCGATCTTTATATTAATTTGCTAATATTTTTTATAGTTTACAAAAAAAATGTGGAGAAAATATGATATATTATCGAGAAAGGAAGTTAAAACGAATAACTCGATAATTTACATTAAATGAGCTAACCGTCTATTTATACAAGAGGAAAATAAAGAAGAGTAATAACAGAAATAACAAACGATGTGAAATTACTCGAATGACCCTTATATATATATATATATTAAAAAAACTAAACTAAATTTCTTTAGAAATATAACTTCTTTATAAAAATGGAACAAAATCAGATATATTTTTAACCAACCCACTTGTCAAAAGATTTTTAGAAAATCAAAAAGTTAATGATTCAATCCACAATTACAGTTTATTTATAAATGAATTTTTGACTAGTTTTCTTAATAATCAAAAGTAACTTGTTTACACATTCACACATAATATGTATATGTATATATGTGTATACATACTCCTTCAAATTGCATAACTCAGTCCAAAATTAATTTATATAAAAATTAGATAAACTACTTAGGACAATATATCATGGATATAATCTTATTTGTTCATGAACGTGTGGCCTAAATCCACCTATTGGGAACTACCCCAGTAACGATTCAAATTTGGCCTCGACCTTGTCAAAAGGTCGGGTTAAATACATTTATAATCAACTACTAAAATTTTGTAGTACGAGTCATCATGTCAAATATAACGAACAATCTAGAATTGTAGAAATTGAGATCCAAGCCTAGACATGGACTAGCATAGGGGATTTGACAATAGTTTCTAATCCTACAAGAGGGAAAGTGATAAAAAGGTGTTTCTCGATAGCATGTTTTATTTTACTTAGGTGGCAAGCATTTTCAATGATTTAATTATCTCGGGGATGGTACTCCTCTTGAGGTCTAAGATTCGAGGTGGCTACGAGTATTAATTTCTCAAGCAATTTTCAATTTCTCTTCTAGTCTTACGATGTATCCCAATGTCACAATTTAAGATTTGACTAGTGGTGTTCCCTTGTTTAAAGGAGCAAAACACCAAGTTCCCGAATCATAGAAAAAAAGTATTTTGAAGAGTGTCATTGATTCATGTTTGATCGTTTATCATTGATTATTATACAAGGCAACATTCTCTATAACTTATATCTATTACTTTAGACTCTCAAGTTGTAAAGGCAACTAAGTTGGACATCCTACCATGAAACTTGTAATCAAGCCTCGGGAGCTTGGAACCTAGATAGTCCATGCTCCCTTTACCCATTCCCACATTTCTAAGCTACTTGTGATAAAAGACCCATTCAGCTTGTTTAAAGGCTTTTGGTCTTGGCTCAATCCTTAGTGATATATTTATATATCCTAAGATCTATCAATTTCATAATTGATATAATATCTTTTTAGATATATAATATTTAAATCAATTATCAATTCTTTTATGAATATAGGCAAGGAAGTTGTGAATGTCTCCAATGAATTCTATAGTCTTTTTAAGCCACAATAAAAACACTTCATTAGCAAACTGACCCCTATTACTTTTGCTTATATATATATATATATCTGTTTTTTGGACCTTTGCTCTTACTTCTCCCATTTTCTTTGAGTTATAAGAACATTTGATTATGAAAGAGAAACTTATGACTTTTGTTCAATACACTATTTTTTACTACGTCCATACTTAGTACACAATTTGAGGCTAAATTTGATAAAGAAGTTTTGAATGTCTCCCATGAGTCCGTTAGTGAACCAATAAGTGATAACTCATATATCTCACTATTGAACTTGATATTCATTCCACCTTGCTGGTTAATGATACCTCAAATGTATTTAAGTGATTTAACATAAGTGTTTCTTCTTGATACTTCAAAACCATCATTTATTTGATGAGAAACAATTTATTATTAAAAGTTTTTTGAGTCATTCAAAAACTCAGCTTGTTTAACATAGTTCGTGCAAGATCCACATACCACGTACTTTTTTATGACATATATTTCTCATCTAAATAAATTTTATATTAAAGTTTTTCAAATGAAAATTCAGGAAGATATAAAACATTCAATATGACAATATCTTCCATTTTTCTTTCCAAACTTAATAATTTGAGCCATTTAAAATAACCATTTCACCAGCATTGTTTTTCCAAGCTTGTTCCATGAGCTTTAATTTATAAATTGACCTTGATACACATGGTATAAATTCTCACCCAATCCACATCCACATACTTTTCGAACAAATTCCCTAATCCTCTAGCATTCTCAAATTGGTCAATTTATAAAATGCAAAAACAAATTCTACTTTTTATTGTATTAAATTTGCTATATTGATACCGAATGGGTCGGTGACGCGATTAGTTATCTAGTTTGGTGTTAATCCATTTTCGTTGTCTTGAGTATTTATAAAGATATAAATATAGGTGTAATGAAAACGAGTTTTTGAATGCAAGTATGATATAAGCTTTTGTTTTACTTTAAAAAAATCTTGTAAATTGATATATCTATGATAACATAAAGTCTATAGTATTTAAATTTAATTCAATGATATTTTAGTTGTTGAAAGTTTAACTCAATGATGTTTATACAAGTACATATTTCTAAATTTCAAAAGGACAAGTTAATAAAGTAAGAGAAAAAATTAACATTTGAAAATTTAATGTTGGGAATACAAACAAAGTGTTGTAGAATCCCACATTGATTAAATAAGGAGTAGATCTTGGATTTATAAGGAAAGAAAAATATCTTTATTGGTATGAGGCCTTTTTGGGGAAGCCTAAAAAATAAAGCTATGAGGGTCTAGGCCCAAAGTGGACAATATCATACCAATGTGGAGATTCTGGTAGGTTTGTTGTCCCTTAACAAGTGGTATCAGAGCTATGCTCCTAACTTAACCATATCGGAAGAACCTTGAGTATGAAACAAAGATTTGTGAGCTTCAATATGTGGGGTATGAAATAGTCGGAATGAAAAATCTGTGGTTGAGAAGCCTTATGTGTGCTCCGGTGGGAGTACTTCTGAAATAGTTGCCTCAGTGAGGGGTAGCTGTTGTGTGCTCAAACATACTTGTTAAGGGACGACAAACCTACCCAGATCTGGAGGTTGGTATGATATTGTCCACTTTGGGTCTAGGCCCTCATGGCTTTATTTTTGGGCTTCCCCAAAAAAGCCTCATACCAATGAAGATGTTTGTCTTCCATTATAAACCCAATGATATGCTCATAGCTGCAAAGTTGAAGTCTAATATTCAGAAGTTGAAAGATCTGCTAAGTTCTGAGTTTGAGATGAAAGATTTGGGTGCTGCTTAGAAAATCTTGAGTATGAAAATTTAAAGGGAAAGAGAAAATAAGAAGCTTTTCTTATCACAGAAAAGCTACATTGATAAGATTTTGTCAAGGTTTGGCATGTCATCAGCAAAGCCTATAGATACCCCAAGTGCGGCAAAGATTCATTTATCCTCAGAATTCGCACCCCAATCAGAAGTTTAGAAGGAATACATGTCCCGCGTTCCTTATGCTAGTGCAGTTGGAAGCTTGATGTATGCTATGGTTTGCACTATACTTGACCTCGCTCATGCTGTTAGTGTTGTTAGTAGGTATAAAGGTCAACCTAGAAAAGAACACTGACAAGCTATGAAGACGATTTTTCGTTATCTTAGAGGTACATCGGATGTTGGTCTTGTTTATGGGAATGAGATACAGTGTTTAGTGACTGGTTATTCTGATTCAGATGATGCTAGGGATGTTGACAATAGAAGATTAATGACTGGTTATGTTTTCACTCTAGGTGGTTCTGTTGTGAGTTGGAAGGCTACTTTATAACCTACAGTAACATTGTCTACAACTGAAGCAAAGTATATGGCATTGACACAAGTTGCTAAAGAGGGAATATGGTTGAAAGAGCTAGTAAGTGATTTGGGTCTACATCATGATCAAGCAGTAGTGTACTGTGATAGTCTGAGTGCAATATGTCTTGCCAAGGATCAAGTCCATCATGAAAGAACTAAACACATAGATGTGAGGTACCATTTTTTTAGGAATGAAAAGAGGGTAAAGGTTATGAAAGTGGGCACTTTTGATAATCCTGCTAATATGTTCACCAAGGTAGTGCCACATGGCAAGTTCCAACATTGTTTGGACTTGCAGAACGTTTACAGTTGTTGAGGTCCCTAAGGGGACCATCTGAGGCAGAGGGAGAAACATCTAGTATATGCCTGGTATACATCTGGTTGATTTGAATGAGAGTTCAAGTCAACGTGGAGATTTGTTGAGATATGCCTTCGACCTAACCTAATTGTAATAGGATTGAGCTATTCTATACCTAAATGAAATAAGATTTGGGCTTCTATGTATTTGACCCTATTTGTAATAGGATTTAAGAGAGTGTTCTATATAAGTTTGGTAAGCCCCCTAGTTTCAGTAGATCAAACATTTGTATTCTTATCTCCCAAAGTAATAAAATCCTTCTCTCCTCTGCCCGTGGATGTAGCTAACACAATATTAGTGAACTACGAATTTTTCTGTTCTTCTTTTACACTTTTTATTGTTTTCGTTTGATTGTTGATTGTTGTTTTCATAACAATCTGGTATTAAAGTTGTGCTTCTGACTTAGCCACATCGGAAGACTCTCGAGTATGAAACAAAGATTTGTGATCTTCAATATGTGGGGTATGAAATAGTCAGAATGAAAAATCCGTGGTTGAGACGCCTTATGTGTGCTATGGTGGGAGTACTTCTAAAATAGTTGCCTTGGTGAAGGGTAGCTGTTGTGTGCTCAAACATAAATCGAGTGAATTCGTGGTTGGGCTGTACAGTTTGCTCAAGTGTAATTCGAAAGGATTCGTAGTTTGGGTGAAAGTGTGCTCAAGTATAATTTAGAAAATGACTATCAGAGAGGCTTGCATGCAGTACTTTGTTCGAGGAGAGGATTGTTGGGAATACAAACAAAATGTTGTTGTAGAATCCCACATTGGTTAAATAAGGAGTAGATTTTGGGTTTATAAGGGAAGATCTATGCTTAAAGCTTGATCAATAAAGAAATAATGGAGATTGAGGTGGATTTTGAATTTTAGGAGGAAAATGGTGGCGTTGAAGTGAAAACGAAGAGAGATCAATATATAAAAACGAAATTTTGACCCCGCATGTTGTACACATTTTGGAACGAAATTAAGTATATTTAGGGCGGTTCCTTAATACCAAAGAAACTCATCTGGGTCTAAACAAAATCTTCCGCCCAAACGCCGGATGGTACAAACTCTGCCAGTTCATACCTGTGGACCAAACGTCCCCTAAAGAAACTGATTCCATAACAACTTATCTAAAAATTATTAATTGTTGTAAGATATTTAGAAGAATAAAAAATCATTAACTATTTATGACATACAACCTAAGATAACAATTTATCTAAAAATTATTTTTTTACGAACTTTTTTACATCTAATTGTGGTATAAACGATATATCTCGTGGTATTAATAGGATATTAAAAAAAAAAAGGCATTAAAAAAAATCATTTCTTTGGAAGTTATTCTTCACCTTATAAGTGATTAGAGGGTGATACTCTAGCAGTTAAAAGCTGGTAGTGTAAGTCTATCTTGTCCATTATTAGACTTTGGAAAAAAATAACAAAACCTATTTATAATTGACCCTTTAACCACCTAAATGAAAAAAAAGGGTTTCATTTACAAACACAATTATTATGCCATCCTATTTGCCCATCATAATTAGCTATCCATTTTAAACCTCCAAAATGCCTGTGTCAGTAGTTAATAGCAATGGAAAAATAAATTAAGACATATATGCCAGTGTGTATGTGTGGTCATTACTGCTCTATTATGTGCATCAGCTCTATTGTCCACCTCAGAGCTGTAATCGCAGACAAGCTTCCCCTTCTCCCCAGCACACTCCAGCAGCCGCCTGCTCCTGCTGTTCAGCCAGTGTGTGCTTAGTGAA
>JBBMKA010061561.1:0-17359 GCA_037833695.1 Sechiopsis laciniata
TGCAGACAACAACCTAGCAACAAGATAAATAATTCATCAATAACTAACAGCTAAACGGAACCGGTAAACAGGTCGCAGAAGGCTCGGGGAAAGAGGCTCACCTAACCGAAGTCCAAAGACCCGGCAGCAAGGCCCTCGGCAGGCTGCGGCAACAAGGCTGATCGGTAGGTGTGCAGGCGAGCTGGCGCGGCGCTGAGGCTGCTGCGGGTGTGGCGTGGGCAGCTGCTAGAGCCTCGCTGGGCGAACAGCGCGTCGCACGGGCGGAATGGAGCGTACGGGCTAGCTGGATGCTGCAGAGCGCGCTGGAGCGATGCGCGGGGCTGGCTGCTGGCGTTCGCGAGCTGGGGGCGGGCGAGCGGTAGTGCATGCGGGTGCTGGGGCGGACGCACGCGAGCTGGCTGATCGGGACGGAGGTTCTAGCGTGCTTACGGTAGATCTGGCGGGATGCGGGGCATGCGACTGGCTGGTGTGCGCTGCTACTCAGTGATGGATGCGGCGCGGCTGGCGCTATGGCGTGTGAATCACGCACGCGGGAAGTGCAGATGTGAGCGATCGGCTTCTGGCGTGCGGATCGAGTTGTTGGTGCGATCTGCAGCTGCAGAGGCGTGCGCGTGGCTTGCTGCAGCGAGCGGCGTTGGCGAAGGAGATGTGGCTGGGCAAACGGCTGGCGATAGCTTAGGTGCTCGGCTGCCAGAGCTCTCGGACAGGCTTTGGCGAAGGAAGAAAAGGAAGATTGGTGCTAGGGTTTTTGGCAATGGAGGGGAAAGAGAGAAGAAGAATCGCTTGGAGAGGAAGAAGGAGTCGCAAGAATATGTGCGACTAAAAGTAGGTCTCGGCCAAAAAGAGGAGGGGAAGGGAGCTTGCGACACGTGTCCTCTCCTGGTCCTGGGTTCGAATCCTGGGAAGTGCAGCTTTTAATTTCTATTTTCCAAAAATCGAACCGAAGCTCCAAAACCTTTCCAAGGACAAAGTTAACTCCGGAAACCTGGAACTGGATAAAACCCAACTCAAAACTCTCAGCTGAACAACCCGGAACCCTAGCAAATTACGAGACTACCCCTGAAGGCCAAATCACCAAAATACCCCTAGAAGCTCAAACTGCCCTAACGGCCCAACCAAACAACCGAAACATCAAACGAACGAACCTGGGGAACCGGAAAGGAAAACTGGGCCATTACAGATACCATGATAAATTTGAGAAAGGCATAAACCTTCTGGTTTTTCATTCACTTTTCACAAATATTTATAGTCCATGAAATATCAAATCTCAACCGATTTTTTAACAAACCCTATCAAATATCTAATAAATCTAGATAATATCTTAATGATGTTTTATTCCTAACAAGAATATCTTAAATATCTTAATGATATTTTATTCCTAACAAATGTTGAAAGATGGAAATTCAAATTCTCTAAATTATTCATTTAATAATGAACCCAACAATGAGTTTAAATAGAGTACAAGAGATGACCTAATTATAAAGGAAAATATAATATCTAATCATAAAAAAGAAAAAATGACCTAATCATAAAAGGAAAAGATTCTACCTAGTTATAAAAGGAAAACATAGAAAATAATATTTAATCTACTTTTAAAAGGAATAAATAATTAAAAAGATGAAAATACAATTTTACTAAAATTAACATAAACTAACACTCCTCCTCAAGCTGGATCATATATGGAATACAAGCTAAGCTTGGAGTTAGATTTATCAGAATTGGTCATTGTGATGGCGGTGCGCTAATTGTGATGATGATGCGCCAATTGAGATAATGATGATGTGCCAATTGAGATGATGATGATATGCCAATTGAGATGAGGATGTGAATTGGGATGATGAGTGCTGCCAGAGATAAATTGGATGAGTGCTGCCAGGGATAAATTGGATGAGTGTTGCCAGAGATAAATTGGATGAGTGCTGCCAGGACAAATTTGGTAATGTTGCTAGGGCCAATTTGGGAATGTTGCCAGGGCCAATTTGGGAATGCTGGTCAGGGCCAATTTGGGAATGTTGGTCAGGGCCAATTTAGAAATGCTGGTCAGGGCCAATTTGGAAAATCTGGTTAGGCCCAATTTGGAAAATCTGGTCAGGACCAACTGGGAAAGGAGATGCCAAGGCCAACTCGGAAAGGAGATGCCAGGGCCAATTGGAAAGGAGATGCCAGGGCCAACTCGGAAAGGAGATGTCAGGGCCAATTGGGAAAGGATATGCCAGGGCCAACTGGGAAAGGAGATGCCAGGGCCAACTGGAAAAAGAGATGCCAGGGTCAACTGGGAAAAGAGATGCCAGGTCCAGCTGAGAAAGGAGATTTTTTTTTTTTTTTTTTTTGAAAATTTATAAATCTAAATATGATGGTTTGTATTTTCTAGGTTTTTAGGTGAGAAAAAGGAAATAGAGATTTGAGGACAAACTGTCTTTTTTTTTTTTTTCTAAAAGAGAAAGAAGATGATGAAATAGGGAAAAAAAAATTTAGAGAGGAAGAAGGTGATGGAAAAAGTGAAGGAGAAGAAGATTTTGGAGAAAGATTTGGAAGAAAAAACACATAGAAGAAAGTGGTGATTTGAAGTTTTTTTTTTTTGTGGAATAAAAAACGAAGAAAATTATGAAGAAGGAAGTTTAGGAGGGGAAGAGAAAAGTTAACCCAGATCAAAAGGAAACATTTGAGGCTCTGATACCATGTTGAAAGATAGAAATTCTAATTCTCTAAATTTTTCATTTAATAATGAACCCAACAATGAGTTTAAATAGAGTGCAATAGATGACCTAATTATAAAAGGAAAATATAATATCTAATCATAAAAAGGAAAAGATGACCTAAAATATTCTACCTAGTTATAAAAGGAAAAGATAAAAAATAATATTTAATTTCATCTTAAAAGGAATAAATAATTAAAAAGATGAAAATACAATTTTACTAAAATTAACATAAACAAACACTTTTTTAAATTTATGTGATGGAATGTTTACGTGGAAATATTCAATTGCAGTCAACTAGTGGATCTGGAAGGGACACCATTGGTGATATTTTGGATGACTTTTTGCGTCAGAGGTTTGGGATTGATTCTTATGAACGCTTTGATGTGGGTCTTATTTCTTCCAAAAGGCAAGCTGCGCTGAATAAATTCAACAACCTAGAGAGTGGAAATTTTTTGTTTCTTCTAGAAATTCGAGCATTCCTCCCCAGTATTAAACTTTCTTCAGTTGACAGCATTGTCATTTATGATAGTGACTGGGCCCCAATGAATGATTTAAGAGCCCTTCAGAAGATAACATTTTATTCTCAGTTGGAGCAGATAAAAATTTTCCGCTTATATTCATCTTGTACCATTGAAGAACAGGTTCTTATGCTATCCTTGCAAAAAAAAACTTTGGATGGAAATTTACATAACATCAGCTGGAGTTATGCTAATACGCTGCTAATGTGGGGAGTGTCTGATTTATTTGCTGAATTAGAGAAGTTCCTTGACAAAGATAAAACTCCGGATTCCTCATCAGATACGGCCCTTTTGGAAGAGGTGGTAAATGATTTAATTTTACTTATTTCACAAAATGGTAGAAGCACGGACGAGTATGATTCTCGTGTCATATCAAAAGTTCAACAAATTGAAGGAGTCTATTCTGCACGATCTCCACTTCTAGGTCAGTCAAAAAGGCCATCAACAGAAGAAATACATCCTCTCATATTTTGGAATAAGCTGCTAGATGGAAAGCGCCCGATATGGAAATATTTTTCTGATAGATCTTTGAGGAACCGGAAAAGGGTTCAACAATCTGATGATTTATCACATAAATCTGACTTTGATATCGAGGAATCTGTGAGGAAACGTAAAAAGGTGTCAAATAGCAATTTGAATACACAAGATGAAAACTTTACAAATAAGGAAAAGAAAGGTACGGATATCTGATTCTTAAAAGTATTTTTGCATATACTTTCTAGGCTATGCTTTGCGGCTTCAGTATGTCGTCTGTCTGATGGAAAATAAAATATTACAGCATTTATACCTTCTAATCTCCGGCATTTATATCGTCCTATCTCCTGCTTTTTTAAACTTCTTTTTTCGAGTGCAGATACTTCTGGAGCTCCAAAACATACATGTCAAAATTCAAGTAGCTTAGCTGCTTGTGAGGATCATTTATACATCAAGAATCGTCTGTCGACCTCATCTTTGATAGCCAATGATATCTCAAAAATTCTTGACTATAAGTCCGTTGGAATTGATTCAATAAGAAAGCTGGTTGATCTACGAAAGAGTCTCCATCATCTTTTGAAGCCTGAAATAGCCCAATTATGCCAGATTTTAAAACTACCAGTATGGATCTCATCTTTATTAATTATATACGTCTATAACTGTTGGTTTATGTTTATTTTAGTATTTTCATCTTTTTAATTATTTATTCCTTTTAGGATTAGATTAAATATTATTTTCTATATTTTCTTTTTATGACTAGGTAGCATCTTTTCCTTTTAATATTAGGTAATGTTTTCCTTTTATGATTAAGTTGTATCTTTTCTTTTTATAATTAGGCAATTTCTTGTAGTCTATTTAAACCCATTGTTGGGTTCATTATTAAATGAAGAATTAGAAATTTTGAATTTCCACTAATGGTCTATGACTCCAAGCTCTTTTTTATGAGCAGATAATTAAATATCTTATAGTTTTCTTGAACATCAAATAATAGGTTTTGGTGATTGTTCTATGAAAATGGTGGAAGTGCACCAAAGATAATTTGAAAACTACTGGATATTAGAAAAAAGTGTTTGTTACTGACATATATAAAAACATGATACTTGTGGTGAATGGGTTCCTTTTGGTATTTTATTTGTTGACAATACATCAATTATTCTATGTTAGCTCTGCTGTAACAGCCATGTACATATCTTGTTGCAATTCAGGAGAATGTCAAACGTGAGGTTGAAACGATGTTCAAGTATGTAATGAATAATCATCACATCATTACAGAACCAGCAACACCTACATTACTCCAGGCTTTCCAGCTATCTCTGGTTATTTTTCTTGTTCCCATTTACTGTCCCACCTTTTTATTTTTTTCGTCCACTGTGCAACTTCATAAATGTGAAAACTGATTAAATTTCTCTTATCCAAAACAAAGAAAACTGATTAAATTTCAAAGATGCTTTGAGTTTGGGATCCCAATAAACATTTATTTACAAAACTTAAATGTATCTTTTTTGCCAACGGAAATATGTTATTGATTTGTTGTCTGAGACATGGAAACTGGTTGTGAAGTTCTTTTACGTGGGAGTGAAGTTCTTTTACTTGGGTTTATAATGTCAAGTATGCCTGAAGTGTCTAATTTTGTGAATTCTTACATTCAGCTCTAAAATCTTACAATTTCATGTATGTGGTGTTGCTATCCTTTTAGTAGTGATGTTTAATGCCACATGTGAGCATAGCTACATGTGACTGACTATATGCATGTTTGTTGGTGTCACTTAGCAGTCTAAATTTATTGTTCTTGAAAAAAAGGGAAAAAATCTGAATTATTATCATTATATTTTTCTGTTCAGCTGTCATCAATACCTTTTCTTTCTTACTTGGTGAATGTGTATTGTTGTAGTGCTGGACTATAGTTTCCATGCTTGATTACAAATTGGACCGTAAAGAATCATTGGCACTTGCGAAGAAGCATCTTAATTTTGATTGCCATAGACAAGAAGTATACTTGCTTTATTCAAGATTGAGATGTCTCAAGAAAATATTCTCCAAACACTTGGAGTGTCTCAAGGTCTCTGAATCTTCATTTGCTTCTGAATCACCACATAATGTGCTGCCTGACAATGAGTTCCACAAAATTGTAGTAAAAAATATTGATAGAGTACAGAAAACTTGTCGCAAGGAATTTGAAAAACTTAAGCAGAAGCAAAAAGAAGAAAAAGATGAATTCGATAGAACCTGTGATGAGGAGAAATCACAGATAGAGATACAGTTTCGGATGGAGTCGGTTGTTATTTGTTCTTGTTTAAATAGTAATCTTTTTATGAGGAATAATAAGCTCCAGGTATTAAAAAATAAATATGCAAAAGAGCTTGAAGAGCACCAATATCAGATGGAGATGCGGGGTAAGAAACTTGAGGAAAAGCATATTGATGAAAGAAATAAGATGAATGAGATGGAAGCCCATTGGGTTGATGCATTGACATCCTGGTTCCAAGTTGAAGTATTAAACAGACAGATTTTAAATCAGAAGAGCCAGAGCAGTTTGCCGGTAACCGAGCTTTTCCATGGTCTTGGAACTGAAACACCTTTTCGTGATCATCTGCCAGAAGAGAATAGGAGTAAGGTTCTTCATAATGTCACTGGGAGTGGTGAAATATCTGAAATTCCAGGATCTGTTTCTTCTAAATCTATCATATGCAATAATGCTGTTGCAAAAGTTTCTCTTCGAACTAGACTAAATGGTGATACTGCAGCTTTAGATACCATGGGTTCTCAAAGACCATCTACTACTGAGTTTGAGGATGACGACAGGATAACTAGCTTAAATGGCATCGAGCCTTCAGAGAGAGTTCTTACAGTACCTTTTCTGAATTCTAGAGAGGGAGGGGGAAATGAGGCCACCAGGAATCCTGGTAGTGAAGTTTCTAGTGGAACATGTCGTATCGACCCTGATGTCCACTCCCATGATCCGTCTGTCACTTTATCTCTTCCAGAGCTTGCTGTTACACCTACTGTCGAAGGCGACAGTTTGTTTAATCAGGTAAGTTTGTAGTTCTCTTGATATATTTATTTGCAGCAACATTGTCTAGTTTTTATCAATTTCATGTAGAAATAATCAGATAAAGCTCTTTGTTTGCATGAAGTTATATTCTTGTTTCTTATAATCAATGACTTCACTTTTAACTTCATATAGCATATTTTGTTTTTGAATTTGTACTCTGTGCAGGCAGCTCATAACGAAAGGAATCGACAATCTTCGTCTACTGAGCCCATGGATGGCATTATGCAAGCTAATTTTGATATTAGCAATGGTATGATGCAGCCAACGGCAATGCAGCCTTCAGTTTCCCAAATGCCTTTATCGTACATTGATCCACTTGAAAAGGAATTGGAAAAACTGAGCAAGGAAATAGGCCAAAACATAGATATACATACAAAAAGGGTTCGTTTCTCCCGGTTCTTGCCCATACCATTCAAGTGGTTGTCATTCTTTTAGCAGTGCATGTTTTATTGATGATTAACATTGGTTTACACTCGAACTCATCATAGAGAATTTTCTTTCATGCAGAAACAGCAGCTGAAATCTGAATGTGAGAAAGAAATCGACCAAATCAAGAAGAAGTATGAAACTAAGCTGCAGGAGTCTGAGACTGAATTTGATCGTAGGCTGAGCGACCTTGATGTGAATTACAATAAGGTTTTGATGAATAAGATCTTGGCTGGGGCTTTTAGGTTGAAACGCAATGATACTAAGGAATGTGGTAAGTTGTTGATGCTGGTTTGGTCCGTTTGGATTTGTGACGTATGTTTCTTATTCATTATCTTTTAGCAACATCTTATTAACTTGTTTGATTACTGTTAAATGTTATACCAAAGGATTTACAGAAATATTGTCAATTCATCCACAAAACTGTTAAATATTAAAAATAAAAATGATGATTATCATAATTTTAATCTATGTGTAAGTGTTGAATTATGTTAAACTACCAATCAACCCAAAAGCTTAAGTTGGTGGGTTGGGGTAAATTTAATTATATCAACCAACACTCTCCTTCACTTGTGGGTTTAGAAATTTGAGAAATACCCTACAAGTGTGATAAGGATGACAACCCTACCCGAATCTCCACATTGATATGATATTGTCCACTTTAGGCATACACCCTCATGACTTTGCTTTTGGTTCCACTCAAAAGATTTCATATCAATAGAGATGGTTGTCATCACTTATATACCCATGATCTTCCCCTCATCTAACCAATGTGGGATACTTTGTTTGCATCCCAACAAAGTGGTTATGTTTGGGGTAATGTATGTGATGATACCATTTGTATACATTATACAATCTAATCTATGTTATCAGATACTGAGATTTATCGGAGTTCTTTGTATTCTCAAGTACTATATGTTTCATAACATTATACATCTCTGTATCTACCTATTAATTAATTCCTATAATTCTTTGGCACCTTTTAAAATTATTTTCTCTCTTTTTCTGGATCACCATCTAGCTTCTTGATCTATAAATTTGCTCAACTATTCTGATGTCATCAAAATTCTACTATTGTTTGTTGTAGATATTGGTCCCAGTCTTGCACCACAGATTCTTCAGCCACCTCATCTGCAAAATATTCCGAGGCCTCCTTTGGTAGTCTGTTCACAAACATTCAATGCACCTTCGATTAATATACAAAGGACCGCAACCGTAGCAAATCTGTCGATCAACTTACCTGCCTCTAGCCAAAGTACAACTACAACATCGATGCGTGTTCACAACCCGTCCACGCATTTCTCAGGCAATCCAATGAGGCCACCACGTATCAGCTCCATCTCTTCTCCTACCGGAAACGCACAAGTCGGTAGTGTTATTCGTGCCCCAGCTCCTCATTTGCAACCTTTCCGACCTACATCGAAAATTTCAACAGCCAATCCTCGTGGTATCGCTACTCAACATGGACCGAGCAACCCTTCTACAACCCCTCCCCCATCTGCAATAGATACGAACAATCGTGCGGGTGTGAATTCTCCACACAATATTCCTCCTCTAGCAGAGGTAACCTTAAATACACCCCAACCTGTTCTGCCAGTTAGTACAGGTAGCAGCGCACAGGTTACTGTACTCAATCCCACGGGAGAATCAGATGTTGTCTGCTTGTCAGACGGCGACTAACCAATACGACAAAAGGTACATTTCTAACTTCTAGAGCTCCTTGTAACTTATGGTTTGGTTGCATAGCTAAGGCTGAGTGCAAAAGTTCATATCTGAAACCATTGAAATATCCATAATGTGCAAGATGTAAAATATTCATTTGCCCATGTCTTATCAAGAGGCTGGTCTGGTTTTGAATACTATTTGGCAGTTTAGAACAGATTAATTTGCATTTTAGGCATCATTTTTGCCTCATCTTTGAGTCAAGACTAACCTGTGTGTTTTGACTATTAACTTCTTCTTTTTTTTGAGTTCTATAACAATTGAGGGTGGAGATATTCGAACTCGTGAGTCATTTATACATTGCTGAGCAGTAGTTGGCTGATTATTAACATTTTTGGTAACATCAACTCAATTAACAAATCACTTCGATGTTATTTTGCTTCCTGGTCAAGCAATTGTACAACTAAAACTATTTCAAGGTGCCTCCAATGTTTTCTTAAAGCATTTCTGTTTGATGATAATGTTTCAATGTTTTTTAGCATGACAAACATGTTTAGCATCATCCAAAGCACCCACAAACACAACTTTGAAATGGTTGGTTGTGTATAAACTTTTAACATCCCAAGGTAAAATAACATTTGTGATACCATTCTTGGACTTGCTTCAGTTCTACAATTCAAAATCTCAACTTCTCCTGTGAGAATATAATATCATCTTCAAAATTGTTTCATAATATCCAAAATAATAGTTGCTTGAATCCATTGCCGAAATAAAACTAATTTTTTTTAGAAATCCTATTGAATATTTGAATGGGCATCCTATTCCACACTAAGAAAAAGTTATCCTTCACCAATTACATTGTCTAATCAAATAATTTAGGTACATATATTCCTCAAAATATTGCTATGGAAAAAATTTTTAGTTATGAATGTTAAAGAGATGCAAAAGGATGAGTTTGATAGAAGAAAGGTGAAATTTGTAAATATAGAAATCTTTGGTTATGAATAACAAAGAGATTCAAAAAGATGTGTTTGATAGAAGAAAGGTGAAATTTGTAAATATATCAACTTTTTTTCAAAGGAGCCTAATTCTTTTTTCTTTTTTTTCTCCCCCTTAATATCATTAATATTATGTCATGGGCTGAGCACTAGCCAGCACTTTCTTGCAAGTTTGAATCTTTGGATTTTTTTAGAGGATGTTTGAGATAAGGAGAAAAAAATGATTATGCTAATGATTATTATGGAGAACAATAATTATTAAGGGAGATAATTATCAGTATTGGGAGTTAAAAAAATAATTATGTTTAAAGGGTACTTAGGCTTTGTTAGATTTGTTTGTTGTTTTGTCTAATTTGTGGAAGAGCATGTTGATAAAGGAAATGATATATTTTGTTGAATAGACATTATTTTGGAAGGTTTCTTCTCTCCTCTGATGATTTTGGAGTTCTCTTCTTTTCTTTTGATAGTTACATGCACATCAGTGTGTATTATGAGAGTTGGTTTAACTCCAAAACTTATCAAAATTCAATCTTTGAAGTGTTGAAAGTTATGAGTTCGTCATTAATAATGTGTTCTTTCATTTTCATATGTAACAAGGCTAGTTAGCATGATATTGTTTATGCTTAAAATTTTCTTGACTTTTAACTCTTTTAGCATTGGTCGATTTTGGTCCGAGTGGTTAAAGGACACGTATGTTTTCCTTTTTTTATTGAATGGTTTCTTCCCTCAAAAAAAAAAAAAAAAAAAATATATATATATATTTAATTAAAAATTAAAAAAGAAAAAAAAAGTGTAAAAAATGAATTGATGGATTCGTAGAAAGTTGTGCCAAATAGTCAAAAACTGTCGGCTTAAAGTTGTATCTATCCTCTCAAATCCACAAGGATTCTGCCATTAAATCTGCTTCAAGTCAAAAGCACTAAAATTCACAGTGCTTAAGCTAATGGGTTGCAACAAATTTCTTTTTGTCAATTTGCTTTCTATGCTTTTAGAGTGGTTGTAGCAAACACAAACCTTTCTCATTTCCCTTTCTCTAATTTATGATGAAATATTCCATACTTCGAATCAAAATTGAGTTAATAAAGTCAACACATTTATTTTATCTTTTTTTAGTATAAATTGAAAGGAAGGAAACCAACAAGTCTTAAAAGACACTGTTGCTTTCAAATAATAAAATCAATACGCTTATTTTATCATGTTAAAAAAAAATTACACTACATATCATTTTTAATCTAGAAGAACAATTAATACTAGACATGTTGAGAAACTTATATTAAAAACAAGAAGGTTTTACAATCTTTATAAGATGTCTAAATTATTTTTTTTTCATTTTTTAATTGATTTTAAGTTGAAACTTCGCATTTATCTAATATCATACCATATATTATAGTCCAAATGTATTTTGGTTCAAAATTTGAGGTTCTACATAAGATTGCACAAATAAATATTATGTTTAGAAGACAATATCTAGCCATGCTTTTACCTTTTTTTTTTCAAAAGAAACAATATTTGTTAGAAATTGTGTGCTCTACCTAATGTGGGAGGAATGTTTTCAATTTAAATAAATTAACAGATATTCTATTTTCATTTTTCATGAATTTAATATTACCCAGGTAAAAGTACTTTATTTTTGGTAGCTCTTTTTCGTTTATTCCACAGTATTTTCAACAAAAGTATGCTAAAAAGTGTTTAACTAATCTCTTGTTTGTCTTAAATAGTATTGGATTAGCATGGTACTTAATTAAGAATTGATTCTTTTTCATATCCAAACAAATGTTAAATCAATTCATTGGCTTGAAAGTGAAGATTTTTTACTCACTCTTGTTCCTAATAATTCTTTCTTTTTTTTTCTAGCCAAGGAAAAATGATATTAATAAAGGTTAAAAAAATCCTTTAGGGAAAAGAAAATTGGGAAAAGAAAGGAAAAAAGTGAATATGGAATGTGGAATGTGAAACAAAAAGAGATGGGCCATAAATAAACTTGCAGTATTTTTTTTGTAAAAGAGAAAGAAAACTCTGTTTTTTAGAAGGAAAAGTGGTTTTTTTTTTCCACTACAAGACAAATTATAGAGACACAAGACAGTGGATGTTTTTAACTCCTTTTGAGAAACTCCACCATTATGAGGTTTTACATTAGTCGAAATTCACTCGTGAGCTTAATTGTATTTTTTTAAATTTATTTTAATTATTCATGTCTATGCTTCGGAATGGGCGTGAATGCTCGAGAGTATGTAGCAGGATGAAGCTCTTATTTTCAATTATATTAAAAAAAAAAAAAGAAAGAAAGAAAAAATCTCATCCTTCTTTAAATGGAACCACTATCTCTCCTGTTACTTCTTATTTTCTTTTCTAATGTTAAGAGTGAGATTATTAGGTTTCATGTCAAAATTTTAACAATATCTTAAAAATAACATTAATTCAATACTTCATGAGCTTTAACTTTTGGTTTTGATGGTAATTTGTCATGACACTAAAAATAACATTAATTAAATAAAGTTATGAGTTTATATATGGTAATCATCTATTAAAATGTTGAAAATATAAATAAATTAGTGTAGTTTTACATTCATTAAATAAAAGTTAGATCTTGAATTTATAAATAAAAATAAACATCTTCAATGATATAAAGATCTCTTGGATGAAACAAAAAAACAAGCTTATGAGAGCTTATGCTAAAAGTTAACAATATCGTATTAATTTGGAGATCCTATGAAAGAATAATTGAGTTATCGTTCGTTAATAAGTGGTTATTCGAGCAGTGCTCCTTAGTTAGTCATGTTTGTAGAATCCTCAAATTGGAACAAAGAATTTGTAAGTTTGAAAATGGTATGATATAGCCATAATGAAAATATGTGATTGAGCTACCTAAATAAGGTGCTCAGGCTTCAATGACAGGTACTAATACAGAATGCTTTCTATGAGATATACTTATAAAATATATCATCGAAGATGCAGGAATGGGTTGTGATCCCTTTTGTTCAAGATGCAGGAAGAATTATGAAACTCCAATAATCCATACAATTTGGAAATTGAAAATGGGCTAAAATACTTATAAAATATCAGTTTCTGCAAGGCTTCTTAGAGAGGTTGAAGTGGAAACAGACGTATATTGTGTGGTTGAACGGTGGGTAAGTATTATCAATATTCACTTAGAACCACATATTTTTACGTTTTTTTTTTTTTTTTAAAAAAAAGGCCTTTGCGGAGAGAGAAATGAAAAAACGTAAAAACATATGGTTCCAAAATATTTATTCAGCCTTAAGTAAGTATTGCTCAAAAGGACGTGAGTTTAGTAGAACACTTTGACAGCAAAAGAGATTTTGAATGCTAATTGGATGGAAGATGTTCCAGAGAAACTCAGAGAAGATTACATGCTCAAATGATGAATTCTCTCATCCAAAAAAGGGAGGGTCTACTACTTTAATCTTTTTGTTACAGAGTATTTACACAACTTCCTTTATATGAGCTATTTTTTTAGTGAAACAAAAAACAAAATCATGTCAAATGTAGAGATATCTTGAGAGTCGGTTGTTCGCTCCTCAAGAAAGTCATGTTGCACGTAAATTAATCGGACCACTCACACTATAAAAAAAGATTGCCACATTCAATATTGGGGAAAGGGGGATTTGAATCTATAATTTCATGATTACTAGGTTGTACAAAATGTTGATAGAGCTCTCTACTCTTTGTTGGCTAAACTTTTTATCTATTACAATAATATTGATCACCGCACATGATAGCATTTTTAATTTAATAACGATTTTTTTTTAAAATTCAACTACATAACATATTTTAATTGATGATTTTTTAGTCATTAAATTATAATTGACCTATATATATATTGTAATTTAGCAATAATATAATAAAAGTAGGTAACTTTTTTTTGTTTTTTTTGTTGTCTATTTTAATTATTGTTTTTTTTTTAGAAATGTATTAAAATTTTGAGTTTTTTTTTTTTTTTTTTGGTATATCAATTCCCTCATTCACTTTCTCTTTATTGAAGATTTTTTGCTTCATTAATTTAAGACTAAGGCTGTTTGTATTAAGACTGTTTTGTAACATTGATCAAATCATATGTGCATTGAAGACTATATATTGCATCCATTAAAGCATCATGCACATGGGATTTTTGCTTGTTTTTTACCAATTAGGCTCACCTCAATTTTAATTTTTACTATCTACGAATTTCTTTTAAAAAATTGTTATTCATAGTTTTTTTAAATAAATTGTGCTGGATAGTCTAATTTTCCAAAATAATTACAGATCTAGACAAATTTTAAAATATTTGCATCCATAGTAAAAAATACGGTATTATTAATACTCATTATACAATATTATTTTATTATTAATACATTATTTTGTATTATTAATACATTATTATGTATTATTAATACAATATTATATGTTATTAGTTTAGCGTTGTGTATTAATATAATAATGTTATTAATAATACCGTATAATTATTAATACAGACTATGATTGTTTTTTTTTTTTTTTTGCTAGGTATTGTAAATATTTTTCCAATTTGACATATTCCTAAAAAAAATCTCTTTTTTTATTATACATGGAAAATCACCAATAATTAACGATTTTTTTTTATAAAGAATAAAAATCATTTATTTATTATTTCATAATTTAGTATGATAAAAAAAAATCAATAAGAACATCTTATCTAGCTTCAAATTCTTAGCTCATCAAAAAAAATTATTGAACTTTTTAACGCGTTATCTCTTCGATATGTTGAAGGGTAAGTAGCCTATTTCTTAAAATATTATCTTATCTTCTAAACGAGATTTCATTTTTTTTGGTCTAAAAAAAAAAGAATTTTCATTTTTATGGGGTCTTTAAACCTTTATGCAAAAATTAAAACTAAAAAAATAATAAAATATAAATAAAAAATTCGTGCTTAGTAAAAAATTGGGACAAATCTAATGAAAACACGAAAAAACTAATGATTTTATTTAGTACAGTAAATAATTTTCAATTAATGTCACAAACACTTTTAATTAGAGTTATAAAAAGTTTTCAATGAGTATAATTTTTAATCCATGCTACAAATATTAGTTTTCAGTTAGTGAGTTTTTAATCAAAATATGATGAATGACAGAATTAAAATATACAAAAAAATCGAAATTCTACTATGTCTGAAATATTTTAAAAAAAATGTTATAATCAAAATAGACAACTAAAAAGTTCTCGCACAATTTTTCTTTAACTAATTTTTTTTCAAGATGGTCATTTTCATCATAGCTCTCTTGATGGTTGTGTCATTGTTTTCGAATGGGTTAATGTTGTTATTTTGAAAATCAATATTTGACTTTTATTTTGTTTGAGAATAATAGTACCATCCGAGACTTGTGGTCCCCTCTCCAATTTCAAAAAAAAAAAAAAAAAAAAAAATTGTGTCATTTTTATTGCATATAATATAGATTTGTTTTAATTAAAAATAAAATTCAAACCATTCGTTCAACTTGAGAATAAAAAGAAGTAATCAGATTGGTTTATTGTTTTGTATTGTATACCTTATCTTAATGAATTATTATTATTATTTTTTAATCAGCCTTAATTAATGATTCAAATGACCCTTTCATTGATATTATAAACATATAAATAAGTGGTGACTTTATATTACAAATGAATTGACCTAAATAGAATATAAATGCTTCTTTTTTCTTATCCTCTACAAATTTCCACTTGTACTGAAAATCCTAATATATATATTTTTTTTTTTGAAACACTGAAGATCCTAATATGAGGTCCCATTTTAGCTTACAAAAATTGCATTAATACCTTAATTGTTAAACACATCTTAATTAATAAATTCAATATATTTTTTTTTTCTAATATCTAATAAACTTTTGTTGGTAAGATTATAGTATAACTCCAATAAAATGATGTATAATTTAATACTCGAAAGGTTAAAAATTCATGTCTCAAACTCCAAAATTGTTTAATAAAAAAAAGAAACTTTAACAAAAAAAGGTATAAATTGTATTTAATTTTTAAATTCTTAATATGCCATTTTGCTAATTCTTATTTTCAGGAGAAAACATTTAAGTGTCTTTTTTTTTTTCTTTCATGTGGCTTATAAATAAATAAAATTGCTTATCAAAAACATAAAAATAAAAAAATAAAAATAAAAATTGGTCTTCTTATTTCATCATTTATTAACTATAAATGATGTATAATTTAATACTCGAAAGGTTAAAAATTCATGTCTCAAACTCCAAAATTGTTTAATAAAAAAAAGAAACTTTAACAAAAAAAGGTATAAATTGTATTTAATTTTTAAATTCTTAATATGCCATTTTGCTAATTCTTATTTTCAGGAGAAAACATTTAAGTGTCTTTTTTTTTTCTTTCATGTGGCTTATAAATAAATAAAATTGCTTATCAAAAACATAAAAAATAAAAATTGGTCTTCTTATTTCATCATTTATTAACTATAATATTTTTGTTTTCCCCCTTTTCTGTATTATTTTTTTATTTATGTGTCCTATGTGTAATATATGTTTAAAAAATGGGTATATTGAAAAATATTTTGTATGCAAAGGTATAAATGATAATTAAATAGTTCAGTCACATTAATGTGACACATGAATTAGAAGGTCATAAATTAAAATCTTTTAATTTTCAATTGTTGTAACTCAAAAATGATAATTAAATACATAGTATAGTTCGATTAATTTATGCAGATTACAATAATAATATTTTAGCACAACACTTATACGCCAAATAACTTGAATTGCTATCATCGATCGAAGCCATTCAAATTGTAGACATTTTTATAATTTCATCATGGTAGCTCCTTTTTGTCTTTCCTAAATGTTTTTAAAAACTTTGAGATTTATAGAATTATTTTAATTTTTTTATTATTCTGGAAAAATCCCATTTTCTGAAATACATCATTTTTATTTTTGCGTAATCGTGTAAAATTTGTAAATATCATGTTGTTTTAGCATGGTGTTTGATATAATAAATGAAAAAAATTCAACTTGTTCGCCATAATTATTATAATTATAGTATTTTTTTTTTTTTTTAAATATGGTTTATAATAAATTCTAATTTCATTTTTTTTTTTTTATCATTTTCTTCAATGAATTGATTGAATCTAGAAGGCTATTATCAAATCGATTGAAGACTATTAAAGAATTGATTGAAAGTAACTAGCTAATCATCTTTAGTATGTAGATTTATTTATCCTATACCTTTTTCTTTTTTTTTACAATTATACTTCAAATTTTATTAATCCTAAGAACTAAGATTTAAAATGACTTTTATTTATTTATTGAAATCAATTAAAATGACTTTTTATGGACAGAAAATTGTTAAAAGTCATCAGAATCGGTCATAAATTCCATAAACGCTCACTCTTTTTTTCAAAAGAATTAACAATAAACCCATACTTAAATCTTAAATACTTGCTTCTTTTTTTTCTTTTTTTTTTTGAAGAAAATCTTAAATGCTGGCTAGAAAAAATAAGTAGTACAAAGTAATTAGTATTTCTGAAATCTATGTATGTGTATATAT
>JBBMKA010061572.1:0-17359 GCA_037833695.1 Sechiopsis laciniata
CCATGAGTTTTAGAATAATTTATCATTGAATAAATGTTTTCTTTCCTATTAGCAAAAGAAAACTCTAAAAAGGCATTTTAATTGGAACAAGATAAATCGAAGTATTTGGAAGAGGAAAAAAACTATAAAAATAAAGATATACAGATCACAAAGCCATTGATTCTAATGAAGCATGAGTAAACCAAAGAATGTTGCACCAGAAACAAAAAGAACCCATATTATGCACCTACAAATAACACGAAAATGTTCTTGAAAGTGAACAACTGAAACTAAACCAAATATATAATCATACATAAATAACCAAAAAAAAGTGTCCCTATGATAAGAAAAAGTATCATAAGCTATAAAAGGTAACAACCCCTTAAAAAAAAAGATATGTTCATAACTAGACGATCAAGGTTGTGTTGTATAATTAAAAAATGGACCATAAGGCTTTAAATAGGATTCTTGCAAGTTCTTTTGTTGTGGCCTAATCTACCACACCTGCTGCACTTCACTCTGGCGGGCGCCTCGCTATAGGAGCGGATCCTCTTCTTGCAAAGTCTTCCTGTTGGCCGTCTTACGTTGGGTGGATGAACATTTGGCTTATCGGCATTATCAAGTGGAACTATGTGGTGTGACATCCCAATTGGTCGAATGCTGTTGCGGTAGAGCTCCTTTAGTGTGCTGGTTTTGTAAAAATAATGGACAAAAGAATGTAAGTTAAGGTCCTTGCGTGTAATCACCAAACAAGCATGTGGACATGATATAAGGTCCGTCTGCCATTCTTTACATGTGCAGGTCTGATCCGCAAGGTTCACCTCAAAGTGTTTAATATCATCACATACTTTAAAATATGAATTGTTGACCAGGAGAAACTGAGAAAAATGTGTACAAAACGGATTATCATGAAAAAAAGTTAGTGCCACCCCATTCCCCACCAAAACATAAATAGAGCATTACTTACATTCATTTTATGGCTTGCAGCCAAATGGTGACATAACAAAGCAGCACATCGTTTGCTAATGTCCAATTGTTGGTATTCAGCATCATTCCTCCTATCATAAAACCAGCATTGCATGAAATCCTTAATGGCTTCTAACATAGGGATGACTGGGAGGTCACGTGCTTCAATTAAATGCGCATTTAAGCTTTCTGACACATTAGTAGTCATAAGCACGAACCGATTCTTTAGTGCAAATGCACGTGCTCATCGTTGAGGCCGGCCTTTTCAAGTTTTGCCTTTACATTAGGAGACATCTATTCTAATTGTCTGATATAATACTCGTACATCTCTAGTGTGTATGCCTTGGCACAACTAAAGTACATGTTTGTAAATGCTTTACTGCAATGACCGGGCTTTATGTTTTGCAATAAGTGATATATGCATACTGCTTGATGCACTTCACCATACACCTTGTTAAATCCGTTCTCTATGCTCTGGTGTCGACCTGAAATAATGATGAGATCTTTATGATCTCCAAACATAGCTTTCAAGTTAGTAAAAAACCATCCCCACGAAGCATCATTCTCGAAGTCGACAATAACAAACGCTAAGGGGTATATACCATGATTCTCGTCGAAGGTGCAAGCGGTGATAAGGGTGCCAGCAAATTTGCTTTTCAGAAAAGCTCCATCCACACTTATAGCTGGGAGACAATGTTTCCAGCCCTGGATAGATGCAGCCATACTCATGAAAAAGTATTGAAACGGTTATCATCATCAGCTTCGTGAGCTGTATATGTCCCTACATATTGTAGTTGCAAGTCAGTATGATTTTCAGTTTTTATATGGGTATGGACTCGTATTATAAACTGTGTCATGAATATAATCAATTTAATTATACCTGGATTCTTTTCGATGAGACGAGTAGCAAAGTTCGCGAGGCACGCATAGGAATCTTCTGGCTTCCCCCTAATGCCTTCAATAGCCTTCTCTTTGCCTTCATAGCTTTATAATAACTGGTGTTGACGCCGTGAATTTCCTGGACATATTTCATTAAGTCACCAAGTGTGCATTTTTTTCTTGTTCATACAAATCAGAGATTTAACATATTCGGTTAGGACTAAGGGGGTAGCTTGCATATGGTCATTGCGTACAACGTCAATGGGGCAAGTATGTACATCAATGAATTTCCTAATAACCCATATATTACTGCCTTTGTATACCGATGCACGAACATACCAGTTACAATTCTCATGTATACACTTAGCAAAAAACTGTTTCTGGCTTGACTTTGGCGTCTTAAACTAAAAGCTCATTTTTAGTGCTAGTTTAGGGTTTTCTTTAGCTCATCTTTGTTTGCTAACGTGGACCCAACTTTCAGTGTTGTGGGGATGTCAGGAGTATTAAAGGTGTACATTGGAGTGTGTCTAGGGATAATATCAGCAATGATGCAACACCCGTCGTACATCCACTAGAAACCCAATTGTAAACCATGTGTACATCTCTGTCTTCTTTAAGGACTACTCTTTTGTGTTTTTCAGACCCGGCTTTGTAGAGAGAAGGTTCCCTACGGTTAAAATTTCATCCATATCAATTGTGGCTGCAATTAGATCCGAAAGTTGGATTAATGTCATGCTGGGAGTAATCTCGATACTCGTAGTAACATAATTGGAGTAAACATCCTTCTCATCCCAAGACCCATTAGAAAATACTGTAACATATGTGATCTCCATCGTTCCGTCTGGGTATCGACGTGGTCGACTTTGCTAGTATCAACAATGTTGTGACCTGTTGACAAACCCATGAACGTTACTGATGTAACCCTAGAACAAATACCAGTACAAACCCTAAAAAATCGGACATACCTGTATTCAGAGCACTATGTGCGTTAGAGGGCTCCTTGGGCTGGCGGAATAAAGAAGTGGCTGAGCGTCCAGAGCAGGTTGATCGTCTGTGTGGAAAACGATGAAACGAGTGAGCGGCAGAATGACGAGTATAGTGGAAATCATTTTTTAACAAACTATATGCAGATGTATTTTATCTTTGTTTCTTTAAAAAAACAAAATCGGGAAATCTTATATGGATAAAAAAAAACCAGAGATATTGTTGTGTTTAAACAAGATTATCTCCCCTCACTTTCCTACAATTCAGGGATATACAGCTCGTGACCCCCCTATTCTGGTGGAGACCAATTCTATCTTCCTAAAAACATAATCGTATTAAAAAAAAAAATAATAAAAAGGGTATTTATGGCATTAAAAGAATTCTCTTACCTGCAATTGATGAAAAAAAGACACGGATTTTAAAAATTAAAATCTATTGACACGAGTTGAATTATTTTTGAAAAAGTAGATATTCTCTACTATTTCTCTTGTTTTAATATTTCTTTTTCAATTATAAAACAACAACGACCATTTTGTTTTAATTCTCTTTTTAATTTATGTTTCCTTTTACAACAATTATTCTATTTATGAATTCTAACTAAAATGTGTATTTTGTGCTAATTTCATCCAGCATTTTGCAATTCACCACTTACATCAAATAAATCATATTTTCTACATTTAAGCTCAATATTCAATTAAATTATATAGAAGTTTGATTCAATAAATATCATTATTTTAGACTTATCAAATTGCTTATGGGAAACCTTTATGAAGGGGAAGAAGAAAAAACTTGAAGAGACTAGATCAAATTGTGTTGAAAGTTAAGTGTGTCTATAATAGGAAACCTAGGGGTTGTTTCCATGACATTTTAAATAAGTGATTGAATAGAGTGATTGTTAATAACTCGTTTGGATATAATTTTTTGTAGAGTGGTTTATATGTTAATAACTCGTTTGGATGTGGTTTGTTTAATGAGGAGTTGGAGGAGGGGTTTGTTACTTGTGACATTTATGAATTTATTTAATCTTTAATGATTTTACTTTATTTATTTATTATTTCAAATTTTTTTTTATATATATTTTGGACTTTCTTTAAAAATGTTATCATTGTCATTCGTATTTTTTTATTTTGTTGTAAGAATTTCTTTTATTTTCTTTGATAATATCACTTCATTTATTTTTCTTTTTAATGTCCCATTTTTTAACAATTTTTTTAATTAACTAGTTAAAAATTAATAATATTAAATTGATAAAAACAAATTATGGAATGAATTAACATTTTTTTAATGTATTTTGTGACAATTTTCAATCAATTAATTTAAAATCAATGATACTAAATAGATGAATATAGTTGAGTACAATTTTTAAAACAAAAGGATGATTATGTAACTACCTTTAATTAATTAGTTGGAAATTACCAATATTAAGTCGTTGAAAAATATATATAAATTATTTTTAACAAAATAAAATTGATAAAATAAACTATGAAACATATTTTTAAATATAAAATTAGGCGGATTAGTATAATACATATATATTAATAATGATAATAATAGTAAAAGAAAATTTAAATATATATTATAAAAAATTGAAAAACAAAAAATTCTCGAAAAAATTAAGATTAAAAAAAAAAAAAAAAAATCTGAAATTGAAAAAGGTGAAAGAAAAAAATAGGTGGTCACGTGCACATTAGAATTGAGCCACATGGCCCACCTAGCTGCTGACACAATTACTCTAAATAATGAAATATATTTTTAAAATATGATACTATGGGAATGAGAATAATTTCGGAGTAATTAGTGAATCAATGATGATAGGTAGATGAAAAGAGAAAAAAAAAATTAAAAAAAAAAAAAGAATTATTAAGCTACAGTTTGATTTTAAATTATGAAACATATTCTTAAAATAAGATATTATATGAATGAGCATAATTTATAATTAATTAAATATTATTATTATTAAATAGATAAAAAAGATACCTAAATTGAAATTTTAAAACAAAACAAATTGAATTATGAAAAAAAATAATACTAATTATGAAAAAATTAACAATTTAAAATTGAAGAAACCTATCACGTATTATATCATAAAATAATTTAAACATAAAAATTGAAAAACAAAAGTTACAAAAATAATTAAAGAGTCCAATTTTGAAAAAATAAAAAATTAAAATTTTGAAGAAAAATTGGAAATTTTAATTTTGAAAAAAAAATGGAGGAAAGAAAATAAAAATAAAAATGAATATTAGAAAAGAAAGATTGAAATTAAAAACAACTATATATACATATATATATTTATTTATTTAAACTGAAGTTTAGGAAAAAAAAGGAAAAAACAGAAATTTTTTTAAAACAAACGGAAAAAAGAAGTGGCTGCCACGCGGTGCACCTTAACTTACGAAGAAAAAAAAATGAGCTACTCGGCAACTTTGCGCTTCCCCTCCTTAAAACCCTCCAACAACACACCTCCCTAAGGTCTCTATTTACAGGCTCCAAGTTATTTTTCCAACAAGTAACCCTATTTAATTAATTAATAATTATTAATATATTCAATACATTAATAAAAACCTTTAATAAATATTTATAATTATTTTATCCAATACATTAATTAATTCCTCAAATTAGTATTAATCCAATAAATATTTCTCAATAAATATATCTAATATATTAATTAATTATCTCTTTAATATTTATCGAACAAATATCTAATTATAAATATATATGATATATTAATTATTTCTTCAATTAATATTTATCCAACGAATAATAATTTATTAATATATCCAATATATTAATTAAATAATTAGATTGATAAATTAAACTAATATTCATCATAATTAATATGTCCAACATATTAATTAATTAGTTTGAACCGTTCAAACTTATCCTCCATACCTATCATTGTGTTGGTAATTGTGAGTAGGCTTAGGGACAATGGACCTACAGATTGGAAGCTAAACGACCTAGGATCCAATTCATATTTCTTAGACAACATGTTTATTCCACTAAAGGCATGTGTAGATCTCTCTCGCATTGAAAAATAAGTTATGTCCACGGATATAATCGTTCATCTGTTATACGATCCTTCATGTGGTTCATAATTCACAGCTAGGTCAAAAGTTTATTTTACCCCTATAATTACATCTTTCTCCTTAAGTGCAACCGACTCCTCTAATGAACAAACTGTCCATGGTCTAACTATGAACTGATGTCTTCCCTGGCCAATGCGAGGTGGGTACCCTTTATTCAAGTCTCAGAATCAGTCATTAAGAGAGCAACTCCTCTACTTCTAAAATAAAAGGGAAAGAGTGAATTTCATCTTGTGACATTGCATTCCCAGCTACTCACTACGTTAATCCCAATGTGGGAGGCATATTGAACAATGTAGTTTCACTGCCCTTACCCATGAACATCAATGCTTTCACAAGCAGGAGTTCACAACTCACTCGGGATGGCGATTATGCTAGTATACAATCATCCTAGTAAAATATTTATCGATGAGTATAATAGAGTTACTTAGACGAATAAAATATTTCATGTCCCAGTCATATGAAAAACTCTTTTACATAGGCACCCCCACTAACATGTCTCCACATGAACAACTAGAATCAGGTTGTTTACAACTATTGCAAAGTAGGTCGTACCACTAGTGTCACCAAGACGAGGCACCCAATCTTAGTCCATATATATTGTAGACGTTATTCACTTAGACCCAGATTCACTTGTATGTCCAACATACTTGTCCAAGCGTACATAGTAATAATCAAGGGTCAAACGTCGTTATTCCAATTAACACGTTCGGTTTGGATAATGTGTTAATGAATAAAATATTTAATAACTCATTATTAATTACAATTTAATACAATAAATGATAATATTCTTTAATTACAAACTACTAGGCCTTTAAGACACAACCCATAACACACATGACGTTAGCATACCATTTCCTTGTTGTCTAAAGTCATTGACTGGGGTGTCCCCTAGGTCTTTTGAGTCTTTGGGTTGATATGCCTATCTAACTCTTTAGGTGATAACTCTCAAATAGAGCACATTTTAGGCTATTCTATTATGCATTATCCTAAGGTTCAAGGGGATAATTGGGCTATAATATGTAAATTGCAAGTAAAAACTGCTAGAAGTCGCATGCATTCATAAATTAGCGTCAGGCACAGTTTCATGGTTTTAGCATAAATATTGAATAAACTCTGCTAAATCAATGCGCAATGCAGGAAATGTGAAGCTTAAGCACGTGAAGGACAATTTAGCGCGAACGGTGACAAGCAGCGCAAGGTAGCGCTAAACCCCAATGCAAACACGTTCGAATGGTCACGCCAACAAGGAAATAAATGAAGAATCAATCAAGCAATTAAGTTGGCGTCAATCAAATAAATCCAGACCGAAATCAAGAGATCCTGCATTAATGAAGATTTTACAGCTCACCTAAGCTTGCTGACCAAGTAATTCATCTCTATAAATAGCAAGAGGGAAGCCAGGGTTCGGTGAGTTGGTCGGTGGCCAAAAGCCAATCTTAAAGAGAAGCAGTCGGTGGTGTTCGTGAAAACTGATGACAAGGGAACTACACACTTCACAACCATACCAATTCCAACTTTTATTGTTTTTCCTAGGAGTAGTCTATAGCTGTGAACATTTAGTAGTAGTAATAAAATTAGCTGATTTTAACTTTCTACTTATGTTTATTGCTATGCTGCATTATAGGAGTTGTTGATGAGAATTTATTTGTAGAAGCATGTTAGGAGTGTAGGTTATCATGTTTTACACTGCTATGTTTTTAATTAATATACATGCGTCAATTAGCTACCCACGTATGTACTCTACGGTGAGTTCAAAAGAAGGAACTACAAGATGATTCAGTATGCTTCGTTAGGATTAGGTGAAAGTATTTTCACCATTCGAAGTGTTAGGGATAACCTTACTAACGCTTGCGTCGCCCTGAGTTAGTATGGAAATTGCAGCAGAAGCTGGATCTGCCATAAATCTTTAAGTGCAGAAGTTACTTTTTAGATTAGGGAAGCATGAAACTTGATAACTAGTTCCACATTGTTAGCATCTTTTGCAACTGTTTTCTCAGCACTACTTATTTCATTCATATTTAATTCTAGCTTGCATTAGCATTTATATTTACTTATTGTTAGCATCAACCACAAAACCAACTTCAAAAATCATTTATTTTGCATAACTCTCAAAATAAAAGTACTTGATCTAACCTCAATCACTGTGGAGAACGATAAATATAAATACTTATCACTTGCTGCGAACTCGCCTGCGTATACTTGCGTATTAATGCGATTCGAAGTGTAGAACTTAGTTTCACACTTAGAATTACTTATTAGATTAATTATACGACACTAAAAAGTCACAACTAAGTTTTTGGCGCCGTTGTCGGGGATTGATTGTTAGAATAAGAATTTTTATTTTGAGAGTAGTTTTTATTGCTAAAAAGGCTGCACACTTGTATTTCAGGGGAACCGAGATTACAAACACGTTTTTAACAGCAACAAGGCTATGCGGATGAGATATACACAACAAACTTCTATTCAGCGTATCCTAACTATGAACAGTAGTCGCAGTTTGGGGGAAGTCATAGCGTTATGTTCCAACATCAATCTGGTCCACTAGAAGACCGAAGTAACATGAAACAGACATGGGAAGCTAAGAGTCATGAACCTAGGGGACTAATGTATAATCATGGGCAGTCTTCTATGGGCACAACCATAGAAGAAGAAGAAGAACCATGAGGAAGAAATGGATGAAGGACAAGGGTATAATACTAAAACCTCAACTGCCCAAGCAGGAGCACAAACACTCTCTAAAGGCAAACACGAAGAAAAGCGTAGCCTACAATACCAATAGAGAAGAGACATACCTAAAGGCCGATGTACTTAATGCAGCATCAGTCGTGGAAGTTTTTGATGAAATTGAACCTGAACTCTCATGGGAGGATTTTCGGCTGGCCATGATCAAATAAGAAGAAAAGGCCGAAGCTCTGAGGTGCGCAGATGAAATAGAGAGGGAACAAAGGAAATGTTTTCAACAGCAGAAGGAAGCTTGGGCAAAGGTCACCACCTTGGAAGCTGAGATTAAGGCAACTGAAGAGGATAAATTACAAAAGATGCAATATCAGTAACAGGAGGAGGCTTGGGCAAAGTTTGCCTCCTTTGAAACTGAAGCCATGAAAGTAGTTGTAAAGGCAAAAGAAAACAGGTCCAAAGTTGACACTGAGCAACTTTCCAGTGATGAAAGCCAAGACGAGGATGAAAGTCTTCAACTATTTAGCACAGTTAGTGATGAACCTGCAGAGCCAACTATCAGAATTCCGCATCGAACCAATAAGAGAGATGTAGAGCCAACTATAAGCAGGAGAACAACATTAGCACACTAACACATGGGCTACTCGCAATGGTACCCATAGTTTTTATGCTATTAGAAAAAAATACACAGCAAGAATTGATTTATCGAGGAAGCGACATATGGACAATTCAACTGAGCTATAAACCGATACATCGGGTCCTATCATTGCTAATAAGGGTAGGGCAACTGCACATCAAGGTGCAATATGAAAAAAAGGTAGGAGAAGGCAATCAAAGATGGCGTAGTTCCTAAGATATATAAATGGCCAAAGCAAAAACAATTGCACTGGATGGAATTAACACAAGGTTCTGCCTAGATCCTGCTCAGCAACATTTCTGGAATGCGAAAATCCAGTATTTGTGACTTTGTGCAAAATTTTACAGCAATTATTTTTCTTTTAGGAAGTTTTTCCATTTATGCAATTTTCCCTTTTAGTTATTTCCTTAGTTTTATTTATTTATGTAGTTTAGGAAAGGATTGATACGATTTGAAAATCTGTGTAGAAAATTTAGAAATTACCTTTTGTGATTATTCCATTCCTTACGTATGGATTTTCGAAATTGTTCGAAAGCCTATATAAATCGTGTGTTAAGACGAATCGATCACCACATCCTTCTTTACACTGCAACAAAAAAAAAGAAGAAAAACTCTGCTTTCAAATTCTTCTCCTACAACTAATGGCCTCAAGTAGTAGAACTTCCGACAAGGGAAGGAGGAAGAAAGTAGAGAAGTAGAATATCCTGAATCAAAGCTCTATGCGTAGCATGAAAAAGATTTTGGAAATTCACGTAGGATTTATATAGGTTTTTTGAAGGGTTTCAGAAATCCATAAGTAAGGAATGGTATAATCACAAAAGGTAATTTCAAAATTCTCTACACAGATTTTCAAATCGTACCAATCCTTTCTTAAATTATGTAAATAAAGAAAACTAAGGAAATAACTGAAAAGGAAATTTGAATAAATGGAAAAACTTCCTAAAAGAAAAGAATTGTTGTAAAATTTTGCACAAAGTCAGAAATATCAGATTTTTGCATTCTTAGAATGCTGCTGCGCAGGATCTGGGTGGAACCTTGTGCTAATTTTGTCTGGTGCAGTTGTCCTTGCTTTGGCCATTTATATATCTTAGGAGCTATGCCATCTTTGATAGCCTTCTCCTGCCTTTCTTCATACTGTGCCTTGATGCATGGTTGTCCTACCCTCATCAACATTGATAAGATTTGATGTATCGTTTTATAGCTCAGTTGAATTGTCCATGTATCGCTTCCTCGATAAATTAATTCCAGCTGTGTATGCTGTTTTGATAGCGTTAAAACTATGGGTACCGTTGCGAGTATCCCATGGGTTAGTGCGCTAATATTGTTCTGCTACTTATTAGTTGGCTATGCATCTCCCCTGTTGGTTTGATGCAGAATTTTGATAGTTGGCTCTACAGGTTCATTACTCACTGTGCTAACTAGTTGAGGACTTTCATCTTCGTCTTGGCTTTCATCACTGGAAAGTTGCCCAGTGTCAACTTTGGAACTGTCTTCTTTTTTCTTTACAATTTCTTCCATGGCTTCAGCTTCCAGGGCGGCGAACTTTGCCCAGGCCTCCTGCTGCTGCTGATATCGAATCTTTTGTAATTTTTCTTCTTCAATTTCCTTAATCTCAGCTTCTAGGGTGGCGACCCTTGCCCAAACTTCCTCCTGCTGCTGAAAATGTTTCCTTTGTTCCATTTCTATTTCTTCTGCGTGCCTAAAAGCTTTGGCCTTTTCTTCTTGTTTGATCATGGCCAGCCAGAAATTTTCCAATGAGAGTTCAAGTTCAATCTCATCGAAAAAGTCCACGACTGATGCTGCATTAAGTACATCGACCTTTAGATATGTTTTCTCTTTACTGGTATTGTAGGCTGCACTTTTCTCCGTGTTTGCCTCCAGAGAGCAATTGTGCTCATGTTTGGGTAGTTGAGGTTCTAGTATTATACCATTGTCCCTCATCCATTTCTTTCGCTGTAGCTGGTCTTCTTCTTCTTTGGTTGTGCCCGTAGAAGACTCCCCATGATTGTACATTAGTCCCCTAGGTTCATGATTACTAGCTTCCCATGTATGGCTCATGTTGCTGCGATCTTCTAGTGGACAAGATTGATGTTGGAAGATACCGCTATGACTTTCCCCAAACTGAGACTGCTGTCACAGTTAGGATACGTTGAATAGAAGTTTTTTGTTTATGTCTCATCTGTATAGCCTTATAGCTAATAAAAATGTGTTTGTTGCGGGTTTACAGTGTTGTTCTATTGTTGATTGCAAAGTGATAGAATGCCATCCTTGACGCTCGTGCTTGTGGTAATGCGATTGGGACTTCTTTCCCTGTTGGTTGTACTGTCTTGAATCTTGGTTCCTCTAAAATACAAGTGTTCAACCTTTTTAGCAATAAAAACTACTCCCAAAATAAAAATTCTAATTCTAACAATCAATCCCCGACAATGGCGCTAAAAACTTAGCTGCGACTATTCGATGCAGTATAAATAAACTAATGATTAATTCTAAGTGTGAAACTAAGTTCTAGGCTTTGAATCGCATTAATACGCAAGTATACGGAGTCGAGTATGCAACAAGTGATAAGTATTTATATTTATCGTTCTCCACAAGGATTGAGGTTAAATAAAGTACTTCTAACTTGAGAGTTATGTAAAATAAAATAAGAATGATTTTTGAAGTTGGTTTTGTGGTTGATGCTAACAGTAAGTAAATATGAATGCTAATGCAAGCTAGAATTAAGTGTGGATGCAATAAGTATTGCTGAGAAAATAGTTGCAAAAGATGCTAACAATGCGGAAGTAGTTATCAAGTTTCATGCTTCCCTAATCTAAAAGTACTTCCGCACTTAATGATTTATGGCAGATCCAGATTTCGCTGTAATCTCCATACTAACTTAGAGCGAAGTAAGAGTTAGTAAGGTTATCCACAACACTTTGAATGGTGAAAAAACTTTCACCCAATCCTAACATAGCATACTAGATTATTCTGTAGTTTCTTCTCCGGAACTCACCACAGGGTACACACGCGGGTAGCTAATTGACGCATGCATATTAATTAACAATGCAACAGTGTAAAATATGATAACCTACACTCCTAACATGTTCTACAAATAAATTCTTATCAACAACTCTTATAACGCAACATAGCAATAAACATAAGTAGAAAGTTAAAATCAGCTAATTTTATTACTACTACTAAATGTTCACAACTATAGACTACTTCTAAGAAAAACAATAAAAAGTTATAATTGGTGCGATTGTGAAGTGTGTAGTCCCCTTGTCATCGGCTTCCACGAACACCACCAGCTGCTTCTCCTTAAGATTGACTTTTGGCCAACTGACCAACTCACCGAACTTCGGCTTCCCTCTTGCTATTTATAGTGATGACTTACTTGATCAGCAAGCTTATGTGAGCTGTAAAATCTTTATTAATGTAGAATCTCTTGATTTCCGTCGGGATTTATTTGATTGAAGCCAACTTAATTGCTTAATTGATTCTTCATTTGTTTTCTTGTTGGCGTGATTATTCGAACATGTTTGCATTGTGGTTTAGCCCTTCCACGCGTTGTTTGTCACCATTCGTGCTGAATTATCCTTTCCATGCTTAAGCTTCAAAATCCCTACATTGCACATTGATTTAGCACAGTTTGATCAATATTTATGCTAAAATCGCAAAACTGTGCTTCTGATGCTAATTTATGATTGCATGCGACTTCTAATAGTTTTTACTCGCAATTTACATATTAAAGCCCCATTATTTCCCTTGAACCTTAGAATAATGCAGAATAGAATAGCCTAAAATGTGCTTTATTTGAGAGTTATCAAGAGGAGAAAGAGATTTTATGGAACAAGTTTATATTGTTTTCTCTTGCAAAACTCATTTCAATTCAGTAATACTATTTTAGCATGTTTTATATGTCGTTATCTGCATTGCTTGTTTGTATGAGGAACTAACTTCGTTAAGGCAACGCTAGGGAAAGTGGTTAGTTTTAGCACGTGTTAAAGAAGAAATAGGAAGGGCGAGTAGGGCATGTTAACTAGGAGAAAATCATCAACATTAAGTGTCGACCGGCCATCCACACGCACTATTAGGCTGTAAATTGGAAGAGGAAATAACTTAAGTCTAGTTTGCATGTTCAGTAGGTTAGTATTAAGTATTTAATACTTTAAATCGGAGTTTAGGGATAAACGCATAACTTCTGCATAATTAATGCCAGCGCAGCATTACATCAAGTCGCGACGAGAGTCGGGCTTGATGCAAACGGAAGCGGAAGCGAAAGTTTGTATGGCATAGTGTGATAGTTACCCCTTACTGCATGTTTCTTTGATACCGCATTGCTATTACCTTCTATGAGTATCCTAGTCTAGCCTTTATCTCTCATCATCTATTTTACAACTGTTTTATCTCTTTTATGCTTACAACCCAATCAATCATCAACTACCATTCGTTTATTTCTATTCAATTCTAAACATCACCTTAGATAAATTACAGTCTCTATGGAAATTGATAATTTATTTATTACTTACTGCAGACCACGTATACTTGCGCGAGTGCGAGTTACTTGCACGAGTGCGAGTTACTTGCACGAGTGCGAGTTACTTGCACATGAGGCAACTAGAAATCACAGTCAATTGGTCACAAAGTTCGTTTTATGTCTCTCTTGTAAGGCCTCAAGACGCTCACCTAAATACAAGATTACGACGAGTTATGAAATATGTTACATAACTATGTAGCTCAAACAACTCAATCACTACTTGTGTACTGACTATACCAGTCTAGGTGAGCCATCTACCTGGCACTCAGTGCATGTACGCATACACCGCATGCTATTGAAAGCCTGTCAGGTGTAGGCCTACACAAGCTGACCTGGTCCAGGTCCACATGGCTAACTTAACACGGAAGATGTGTCCACTGAGTCACGGTCCTGAAGGCCTTCGCCAGCGATCCAAGTCAGTCTGTTCACACCTATCGCCCTAAGCTAAGACCCTCCTATAGCAGTCGTACACTATGACCAGGACCAGCCTAAAAGGCTACAATCTAGGCATCACCGGGGATGGCATATTACATCTCATCCCCGACTATCGGGGGCGAGAATAAATCCTCAACGGTCCCAACCAATGAGGTCAATAGTACGTTGTGTCCTCTATAGCCTCTAGATGATGACAACTAAGAATTTTATTTACAAGTGCTTATAGACCCACTATTCAGCTTTCGAGATGAAGGATCAACAAACAAATCAACCATAGATTAACCATTCAAACACCAAAACAAAATCCAACAGCAGCAAAAGAGGACTTACCCACAAATACCAACAGATCCGACGTCAATTGAGCAAGGCACGAGGAAACGAGCTTCCGTGGTGCTGGTCTCGGCGACAAGGCAGAGGTGTCGCGATTGGGAGGTTGAAGGTGAAGAAGATGAAGATGGGTTTTCTTTTTCTTTTTCTTTTTTTATTTTAATGCTGCTTTTTTCCTTTATTTAAAAAATCCCTAAATGGGCCTTATTATTTTTCCCCCTTTTTCCAAAACTCTCTTTTTTTTTTTTTTTTTTTTTTTTTTTTTTTTTTTCTTTCTCTCTTTCAATGAAAACCATTCCCCACTTTTCCTTTTCTATTTCTTTCCTTTTCCTTTTGAATAACTTTAATAAAATCAAACTTTTTTTCTCTTTTTATGAACCAAAATCCTTTATCTCACAAAATGCCTCAAAGAAACTTGGAAGGTCAAACTGAAATTTACGAGGCATTATAGTTATAGACTAGGAATAGTCACTGCACTAATGTTCTAATGCTTGATCTTAATGCTTAAGAAAGTTAACGACAAATTGATAACCTTTGTTGAATGAGATACGAGAACATACTTTAGACATAAGTAGGGATAAGTCACTTCTCACCATTAAAGTCACAAGAATACACATGTAATTATATAACAAAAATCCCATAATGTGACCATGTTATTCTTAGTCATTAGAACTCTATTATTTTCATTGTCATTACTTTACGTCAACATTTACCCAACAATTTATATTTAGAATAAAAAATTGATATCCAAAAATATTTCTTTACTTTCTATATTTTGACTCTAAACACGACTAAAAACATAGACTAATCATTCGACCCCTATGGAGATGACTTGTATTACTTATCACTTGCTGCATGATAACTCTCAACTAGAGCATATTTTAGGCTATTATTAAGTACATTAATCGTAAGAAATAGAAGAAATAAATGACCTTACTTGAACAGGATCTGTTCTATAGGTTGTACCACTGTGTCCTTGAGTTCTAAAGAAATAGAAGAAATAAAGGTTGATAGTAGTCAAATTGCGAGTAAAAGCTATTAATAGTCGCATACATACATAAAATAGCATCGGACGCATGGTTACGCATTTTTAGCATAAATCTTAAATAAACTGTTCCTAATCAATGCTAATTGCAGGAAATACGAAGCTAAACTGCGGGAAAGACAAAACAGCGCGAATGATGCCAGGAGTGCAGAAAGGCGGGAATTCAAAATGAAAACACGTTCGGAAAGACACGCCAACAAGGAAATAATCGAGAATCAATAAGCAATTAAGTTGGCACCAATCAAATAAATTTCAGCGGAAATCAAGAGATCCTGCATTAATGAAGACTTTTACAACTCACCTCAACTTGTCGGTCAAGTAAATCAATTCTATAAATATCAAAGTAAGGAGCCGAGAAGAGGCGAGCTGGTTGGTTGGCCATGAAGCCTATTGTGGAGAGAAGCAAGTGGAGGTGTTCGTAGGAGCCGATGACAAGGAGACTGCACATCTTCAGTCGCACCAATTCCATTTTACCTTTTTATTTAGGAGTAGTTGTAGTTCTAAATATTAGTAGTTGCAATAAAATCATCTGGTTTATACTTCTCGCTTATGTTTATTACTATGCTATGCTATAGGAGTTGCTAACGAATATTCATGAATAGGAACTTGTTAGGAGCGTACGCTAAAGAATTTTATACTACTGCATCTATTTACATAATTATATATGTGCGACGATTAGCTACCCACATATATAACTTGTGGCGAGTTTGGAAGAAGGAACCACGAGGTGATCCAATAGGCTACAATAAGTTGAGAGTAAATCTTTATATCATTTAGAGTGTTAAGAATAACCTCACTATTGCTTGTGTTGCCTTAAGATAGTATGAGGATCTCAACGAGGGGTGGATCTGCATAAATCATCAAGTATGAAAGTGCTTGTTCGATCTGGGAAGCAAGAAATTTGATAACTAGTTCCGCGTTCTTAATATCTCTGATTCTTGATTATTTATTTCTTCTCATTGCATTCATATTTATTTCTATTATATCTGCATCACGTTTATTTCAGTACCCAAAACAAACCACAAATCTCAACTATATGCTTTTTACTGTCTGCATAACTCTCGTCTTAACTCTACTAATTCTAGAGCATTTATCTCTGTGGGATTGATAATTTTATTACTTGCTCGCTGCAATTCGACCGTGTTTACTTGCACGTAATGTGATTCTGAGTCACACTTAACAACAAGTCTCTCTGAATTAGTTACTGTACAATTATATTAACACTCGAGTCGCCCTGGCTGCTCAGTAGTAGCACGCTCGGTCACTGCAATAATTTTGTATGATTGCACATTGCTTAAGAACTATTTTTGCTTTGTGTCATCTTAATTTCCTTACAAATATTCCAAACACGGTTACAAGTAACAGATACCGAGCTTGGAGCCGGTATTATCTTCCTACTTTTAGGACCAGTTATGTACCTGAGGAGTCTGGACCAATTAAGTTCTATTTGAGCCAGGGTCAGTGTGTTCCTGATGACTGATACTTTTAGCTAGGGCCAGTATGTCCATAATGACTGATTATGATACTCCAGCAAAGTATCCCAACCTTCGAAAAGCCCAAAAGGCTCGAGGTGACTTAGAGGAAGCCTATTTGCATACAACAACCTCTAAACTCTACTTTCCTTCATGATGCAAGAGATAGCACAAGGCTTCCTAGTTATGATTATTAGTGAGTGAGTACCTAATTTTTTTTTCTAAAATAAAAAAATCGGCTATACCCGGAGTAACCACGCCCATCCCTAAGTCAGGCTGTAAGAACCCGACTCTAAAATAGTCCTAAACCCAGTTCTTACTCAGCATGCATGAATTTAAAACCCATTAAATTCG
>JBBMKA010061583.1:0-17355 GCA_037833695.1 Sechiopsis laciniata
AAAAATTACACATCCAAATGTCCATTTTAAAGTCCAAGTCAAAAAAAAAAAAAAAAAAAAAAAACAAAACAACTTTTTAAATCAACTTGAGCAGCCCAAAAAAAAAAACTCAAAACTAATAAACATTAAAAGACAAGCCCAAATTCCATTTAAACAAACAATTATTCAATATTAAACAAATTCCAGCATTCAAAATTCCAGCCCATTAATTCTTTAAAAGAAAGAAGCCCAAACACCAACTAATAACTAAATAAACTAAACCCACAAACACGGCCCAACACCTATACCTCCAGGCGGGTCGCGAAGCGGGTCACGAGTCGTACATCCGGGTTCGCGGATCTGCGACGCACAAAAACGGGTTTGGGGTCGTCTTCTTCGCACGAACCAGCAGAGGTGCGGGTTTTTCGGCGTTTTTTGGTGCTGGGCTTCCTTTTAAGGTCGATTTCAAAGAGATTCAAGATGAGATTGACACAAATCGTCGTGGGTCGGAGAAAATTGGAGTTGGGTTTGGCCGATTTCTTGCGCAAACGCAGTTACGCTACTCAGATACCCCTCGGGAAGAATCTCGGCGCAACCACAACCCAAATCCGATGGCTACAGAGACAAACGTCGGCGAGAATGGTGATCGGCGGCAATGGGTTTGGTTTGCGAAGATGAAGAATACACTGCTTTGTTTTCTTTCAATTTTATTTTTACTTTCCTTTTTATTTCACTTGCCCATTAAAAAGTAAATAAATTAACTTTTTTTTTTTTTAATCATTTCCAGCTAATTAAACACAAGGCATAGGCCATTTAAATTACTATTTTAAATCATAAAATTAACAAAATAAAGAGAAAAAGAACCCAAAGGTTTTGGTGGTTTCAAAATTAAAAGGTCTTACTAATTAATTTACAATAAAACCACCACAATTAAATTCTCATAATTTAGTTTCTACAAAATAAATTGTGGAAGTATCAAATTGATTTTTTTTTCCAAAGAAAAATCTCGAGTCGTAACAATTCAGCACTAGTGGTTAGCAATTGGAAGAAGAAGAAAAATTTTGTGCAAAAGAGAGGTTGTTGGGAATGTGGACAACCTGGTCACATGAGAAACAATTGTCCTAACAGAGCAAGTTCGTCAAAGGGCTCTAGTTCGGATGCTGACGTGGTCTCTCTCGTCGGGGGATCTGGTGACTTCCTCTAAAGAAAGAAAGAAATCATCCCCATGGTATGTCCACTTTGCCATGGCAGAGGATGTGATGTCAGTGGTTCCGCAAGTTGAACACGGGCATTGACTTGGCTGTTATGCAAGGTGTGTGGTGGAAATTATGTTGGTGGCTAAAGAACTTCCAAGTAAGCCAAGTAGGTGGAAGTTGCACCATAAATTTCAGCGAGGTGTATCGACATGTGACAAAGAAGAAAAATCTTGGAATGTGAGATTTCAAGTGTTAATACTTTTTATGGTGGAGTATGTTATAATTCTGAGAGTTGAGAATTATGATTGTCAGAGAAGACAATGTTGCAGCAGAAGATGTGGATTCTTCAAATATCTCGCCAAGGTGGAATTTGTTGGGTTTTTGAAAAAATATTAGAAGTGAATTTGTCCTATATCGGAAAGATGCAAGGTAGTGGTATGCTCCAAGCACGATAAAAGGAGCATGAGGCTTTGGTTTCAAAGCATTCCAGTCAGAAGTACTTTAAGCTTAGTGTACTGACTCTAGTTAAATTTCTTTTGTATTCTCTTATAGAGAGTGGGGCAAAGGGTGTGAGTAGTATAAGATTTGAAGAGAGTGTTTTTGCAATTGGGGTCGGGAGAGAGAATTCTGTGTGATTGTAGTAATTTTTCACATAGTGGAAGTTCTTTCTGTCCGTAGTTTTTTCTCCTGTTTGGGGTTTTTCCACGTAAATTCTTGTGTTCTTTATTTTATTGTTTCCTTTTAATTTCTCAGTATTTTTCTACTTATTCCTGCGGTAATTAGGGAAGGTTTTTCTCAACAATCCACCCCAGCTAAAGTGTTCACCAACCCCAACCATTGGATAACCACCGGCCGGAAAGGCCAAGGTTCAACTTTTCTCAGCAATTTTGTAGTAAAGTTCACCTAGGATTGCACCCGATTCAACCCATGCACTCTTACTCTTCACATCGACCGAGATGGAACTTAGATTTATCATGTCAACAATGATGAATGGGAGGTGGGCGGTGTACGAAAGACTCTCGAGATTCATGGCCGCCTCTACAAGTTCGGATTTGAAGATAGTGTAATTTCGAACAGACGAGGGCGGCTTGGATGTGGGAAACATGAGATGGGGTTATGATGAGGAGTGGTTTTGGAGTTTCGGGTGTTTGGAACTTTTGGTTTCGAATAGTAAAATTCAAGATAGAAGAATAAGATGAGTTGATTAGAGTGTAAATAACTTTCGAAATGTTGTAAATATTTTGGGAATGATTTGAGAGACATTGACGAAAGTTTTGATATTTATCACTATAATTTGCTTCGACCCATAGTAATGAAGATGAAGATAGAATAATGAATGCGAAAGAAAGACGGATTAATAATGGAGAAGATTTCATGGCTAGGTGTTGGATTTTGAAATTCAAAGTTTCATATTTATTGTGGTTTGGCTAGCCTTCATGTTAGAAAAGAAGGAATAAATTAACCCGTTATTTTATTTTATTTTAAAAATATTTTGTTATCTCATTTTCAATAATATAATTTCAATAATTAATAATTTAAGGATGTTTATCAATCGGTTGATTTTCAAATTTTTTCTTGAAAACTGGCATCAATTGGCGATAACCGACATGTTGGTTAGCATCATTGGTTTTTGACGATATTAAAGTGTTTGAAAAAATCGATATAGTTGGTCAATTAACATAATTTTTATGATTTAAGTAAAAACATGAAAAAAGGAAGAAAATAAGTCGGAGATGAGAAAAGAATACAAAGAAGAAAAAAACGGTAGATTTGGAAAAATAAGAAGGAAGAAAAAAACGGAAATTGTGTATAATTTACAATTTTAATAAAAGTGACTTTTTTTTTTTTAGAATTAATAAAACTGCCTTTAAAAGAATAAATTATGAATACTTTTCTTTTATTACTCTTAAAAAAGAAATATAACTGCAATTTGGCAGTGTAAAAAAGTGAAGTCTAATTGGGAGGAAAGCCCGTTTTTTTATTATGATTTCCATTCTAATCTTAATGAGGCTGCTGATTTAATGAGGCTGCTGATTTGATTGGATGATTCCTTGAAAAATTACCAATTTCTAAATTGGAGGAGTTTTTATTTATGTGTTGGTGTGTAGCAAGAAAGAAACAGGGAGGTGGTTGGTTTCAAGGGTGGAGGCATCAATGTAGAAACACTTTTTAATTTTAATTGGGAGTATTGTTGTCAGTTTTTGGAAGAGTTTAGGCAAGCAGGAGTTAGTTTGTGTGACGGAGTTACAAATTATATAGGATCTTCTCTAGTCAGAATTTTTGGTCTCCTCCAAGAAGTGAAAACTATAAATTGAATACTGATGCCTCTATAAATTTAGAGGAGAGTAGAAGTGATTACGGGGTTATTATTCGCAATTATAAGGGCGAGGTAATGTTCTCAATGTCCCAACCGGTCCAGTGGATTGTTAATCCAGAAATTGTGGAAACGTTAGCTATTAGAAAAGAAGTAGAGATGGCTTTTGAACTTGGTTTCCAACGTATTGAGGTGGAGTCCGATGCCTTACGTATGATTAATATGTTACAAAAACATTGCAAGAACTAGACAGAGGTTGGAAGAATCATTGAAGAAATGCTACAAATGGCAAGAAATTTCGGCTTTATCTCTTTCAAATGGTGTAATCGGGAGACAAATACTCTTGCCCGATAAACTAGCGCACATGGCTAGTATTGACAATCGAGAAGGAAGATGGATGGAAGAATGTCCTGATAATCTAAATGGCATATATCATCGAGAGAGGAGTAGAACTGTTATCCCCGTGTAAGCATGTTGAATCTTATGTAATTTCAATTTCTACATTACTTTTCAAAAAAAAAAAATGTAACCATTACACTTTATAAAAGTAATTAATATATTTAAAAATTATTGTTATCCAATCATAATAGTTTTAAATGGAAAATCTTCTCACTAAATCATATCATACTACCTTAAAGTGTGGCTGAGGAGGAGGAGAATTATTTTTGGACGATTTTACCCCTTAGTCACACTTTAAATTTTCAAACATACCATTCTAATTTATATATTTAATTTGAAATATAAAACCATTGCACACACGAAATGTTGTAAAAATAGTAATTAAATACACAAGATGTAATTAAACATGTCATTCTAAGGTTTTAATCATTTTTAAATACATTTATTGTCATTAAATAACAATCCAACATTTCCACGCAAGGTTTATGGTTTTACTCATAGAAAAAATGTTAAGGGTTTAAAAGATTTTAAAGAATATTATACTTTCTAATTAACATTAAATATTTGACCTTTTCATATTCTCACCTTAACATAATTGATCAATGAAAAGGTTCTTCTAATTAATGATGGATTAATTAAATTTGATAAGTTTTAGAATTCAAAATGTTTTTTATCTACTAATTTGTACTATAAAAATAAGTTTTTTCATTATTTCTCCTACAACATTTGAATTTCACCTTTTATTTTCACTCAATTCGTAGTTCTCATAGGCTCTCTTCCATATTCATATATCAACTCAAGATGTTATCAACTAAAGATGGTGGTGTTTTATTGAATTTACAAGAGAGGCACGTAATGAATCAATGTTTTTTTTTTTTTTTTGAGTACATATCGGGAGAACAAATACCGATTCTCGGGATCGAACCGTGATATTGGTGTTAAACTGGTTTACAACCAAACAATGTATTGAATCAATGTATTGAATGTAATCAAAAAAGGGGAAAAAAAAACTAAATTTTAACTTTCTTCAAATAGGACCAAACTTATATTTTACCCTAATTTTTTTTTTTAATGTTTGAATTCATTATTTCTTTAATTGACTATTTAACTAGTTTTGGCTACTTGTTTAAAAAAAAGATTGACCATTTAATTCTTACACATTTTCCTTGTTCATTTTTTATGCATAAATTTTCCTTATTCAATAGAAAACGGGATAAATCAAATCGTACAAATTAGGATCGATATTGGTTTGATTTTCTTCAGTTTTAAGTCAAATCAAGAATCGAATTTATCCAATCAATTTGATAAAAAGAGAAACTAAACGAATGTTCAACAAAATACAAACCCATTTATTCAATTTTCCTCAATTTTTAGATCAAATCGAGAACCTATCCGATCCAATTGATTTGACAAAAAGAGAATATTCAATAAAGAACAAAATCATTGGCTCGGTTTTCTTTGATTCGGTTCCCCTACGGTCTTATTCTATTTTACTTACTATTTTACTGTTAATCTCTATTTAAGTGTTTTTTTTTTAATTCTCAAAATTTATAATTAAATTAAAAAAATAATAATAATTTGCCAATAAAAAGTTAAACTAACATATAAAAATAAAAAGAAAATAAATCAATATTGGTTAGGTTCGATTTTTATTAGTTTTTATAAATAGAAAAGGAATCAAACTAATAACTTTTTTTTCTAAATAAGAACCAATTTGTTTAATATTATTTGAAAATTTTGAACCAATCTAATAAATCAGTTTGGTTTGATTCCATTTTATCAATTTTTGACTATTATTTTCACCTCCGGTATAAATAGTAAAAATAGGATGGTTTTACAAATGTTATAAAAAATGGACAATTTCAAAAGTATTTAAGAAAGGTTTTTTTCCTTGTCATATTCGATCACCAATAAAAGTGTAGTCAACCACATTAATAATAATAAAAAAAAAATTAAAATTAAAATTAAAAAAAAAAAATTAAAATATGAGATTTTTTTGGGGGAGGTTTAAAAATATGAGATGATTCTGTTTATTTATTTATTATTATTATTATTTTAATTTAAGAATGCTTTAATCAAATGAGTTGGTATAATGTTAATTATCCTAATTGGTGCTAGTTTATTTTAACCTTATAGTTACAAGTTCGATCATAAAAATTAATATTTTAGCTAGATCATTATTTTGATTCTCATCCTGTTTGAACATAAAAATATCAAAGTTTATGGTCTTTTTTAATTAAAAAAATCAATAAATAAAAGTGTCCCTTCCAACCTAGATCATAGATTTATAGAAATAAATAAACCCATTTTAAAAATGGTGAGAAAGACAGAAGGTGGAAGGTGCAACCATTCGAACATTATTATTTAAAAAAATATATTATTAATGGGGTGGACCCTCACTCTTGTAACTTTTTTATATTTTTAATGGGAGTGGACTCTAATCTTATACATTAGTGATTGAATAAAATAAGAAAAAACATTATCACTATTTTCGATTCCACGCTCTAGATTATATAATTTTCTAATTGTTTCCGTAGTTTTTTTATTTTTGAAAGCAATTGTTTCCTTAGTTGGTTATTAGTTATTTATATTTTTAACTTTGCATCAAGTATATAACTTCTAAATTGAGTTATACCAATATTAAATAACCTAAAAAAATTTGGTAGCATTTAAATTTCTATTCCAACAGCAAAGTAAAAGCGACAATGACAGTGGGATCTACATAAGAATTTAGATTGGTTCAGTCGTAAGATCTATATTTTCTGTGCTTAAATCTTGGTTAAGGCAAGTGAATATTATTAGAGGCTTTTCATACAACGAATATAAAACAGTAAACAATAATCAACAAGGCTAGTCTAAAAACACTTCAATTTGAGCTACAAAACAATCTATATTGCCAAAAAAAAAAAAAAAAAAAAACTAGTTGCAAAGTCTTAATTAGTTATAAAAATAATTTCAGTTTTTTTTAAGAATAAAATTAATTTCAATTAAAATGTATTTTAATTAATACTAAACACTTCTTTTTTTTATTTAGAACAACTTGGGAAAAGGAGATTACAAATACCGATTTTAGGGATCGAACCCATAATCGGGAAGTATAAATAAATTAACACCAAACCATATAACCAATCGCGCCATCGACCCATTCAAACCCGTACAGTGTAAATAATTTATGCAAATTAAGATTTAATTCTATATTATTATTTGAAGTACAAACTAATTAATTATAATATGATCCACTTTGGCTTGGCCGTAAATAAAAACTACATTATAAAATTAATTGCACTTTCATCATTCACATCAAAAGAAACACATCAACTAATCTATATCAATAATGATATATTTAAAAAAAAACCCATTCATAGCCTTATCTATATTTTTCTCTAAACCAAAGTTTTTATAAAAATTTGAAGCATACAAGCATGCAAACCAAATACTACTATTTTCATGCATGCTTAATTTTAAATTAATTTATACACAAATAATTAGAGACAAAATATAAGTTATCTACAAAATACTGTCTCTAACAATAATATTCTATAATACACATTTGACTTGCCTAAATACTAACCGTAAATTACCATTTTCAAAAGAACATGTATCAATTTCATAATGCAATCTTTTAATGAAATAATGACATATGCATCTTTAATACAAAGTCAAAGAAAATAATTATAGACAACCAAAATTAAATAGAGATACATTTCAAACATAGAAAAAAAAAAAAACATGACTTGGTCTCATTAGAAAAAAAAAACATTTCTTATGCTTTCCATTTGAGAAATTATAGCACTAACTAAATGAATTTATCATATGAAATAGTATTTTCTTTTTTAACTATACTTTGAGAAGAGAGATTTAATTTAGTCAGCAACCTAAATTTTTGTATATTTATCAAAGTTTTTATTTTTGTTTCCTATAATTCTACATTTTTAATCTAGTAACTTTTTCTTTTTTTTTTTGTAGCGAGAATGTGATGCCATAATTTTTAAAGATATATTCAAGGATCTGTCCACTTTATGGAATGATATCATCACAAAAATGTACCACATTATAGACATGGGCTGGAGAATGACTTCTTCCGAGACACTTTTTTTTTTTTTTTGCGGAAATTGGAGCAGTGATTAAAAATACTTTTCTTTATTCTAAAAAAATAATATAAAAAAAGGGTGATTGTACTCTTACATATATTTTTTTTAATAGAGAAGTATTACGGAAGTGATCAAACATCAAATATATGTGTATGCCCCTTATTTTTGCTAAACAAGAATAGGAGTTTGGGGCATAGTTTAAACACAAGTGGAACTCAAAAGTTTAAATAATTTGAGTAACATGATCTTACTTGGGTGAGAGAGAAGGTATACTTTGCTCATGTCTAAAGAAATCATAAGGATCAACCTTTGTCTTCACATGCACCAATCTATTAAAATTGTTCTTTCCAAATTGCTTCAAACCCCAAATGCTAGCTTTCTTGTAGCTTGTCTTTCCAAACTTGTTATTTGATCCAATATCAAGGTCTCTATAATTGAGATAAGCGGCCCTGGGTGATTTCGAAACGAAAGGAGCCATATAGCTATAAAGTTCGCGTATCCAGTTCAGATGTCGTTTCTCCGCATCAAATCCTGGTTCTACCCAGTTTAAAACGTAACCAATTTTGTATAAATATTCAGCTCTATGTGAAAAAGGTGTTTCTGAGTCAGAAATCTGACTCATTTTTCCTCCATATGGAACAAATACAATCTGTGGCATTTCTACATCTTCAAATTGTAACCTTTTCCATATGTTGTCGATTGCGCTCATGGGAATGGGCTGCTTGACGTAGTCTGATTTGATTTTTATATTCCCATTGAAAACAGGTTTTTTAGTTAGTAGTGCTTCCAAGTTCATCTCATGTTGTAACCCACTGCCCAAGATAAGGGCTGATTCGATCCAACTTGTTTCAAGGCAGTCATTCTTTGAAAACCCCAATTCGTGAAAGGTTGTGTCGAGGATTGCCAAGAACTCATCTATCTTTCCAAGGTATAAAGAGAAGAATAAAGCTAATGGATTTGTTTTACCTTGTTTTCTTAAGAAATTCCCTCCTATCATCAATAATTGAATTATCAGATACGATTATATTTATGTTCAAAAAGTAATTTGATATGAAATGAAAGATTTGTGAATCTAATTTGATTAACTAAAAGTCTAGCTAATAATCATTTTATTTTTTATTTTCTATTTTTGAAAATGCAACTTCTTTTTTTATTATTATTTTACTCTCACTTTCTAAGAATAATTTCATATTTCTTAATTGAAAATATTTGAGCCGAGTCAGATTTCAAAAAGAAAAAGAATGTTTTTTTTCTTTCTAATTTTTAAAATTTTGAGTTGTTTTTTTAAAATATTTGTAAAAAGTGCACAACATAAAAAAAAAAAAAAAAAAAAAAAGAAAAAAGAAAAAAAGAAAGTAGTATTAATAAGTTCAACTTTAAAAACCAAAAACAGAAAATCAACACGTTTGATAACTCATTAGTTTTCTAGTTTTGAGAATTAGACTATAATTACAACCATGGATAGATTTCATTGTTTGAGTTTCTGTTTTTGCTAATATTTTAAAAATTGAGTTATATTTTGAAAACTAAAAAAATCATTTGAATTTTTTTAAAGAAGTTTTCTAAATTCAAATGCAACCTCCTAGTTAAAAAAACTATAAAAAGAAATTGAAATAAAATAAGCTTGATTTTCAAAAATAAAAACTAAAATTAAGATCCAATTTGTAACCAATTAAGCTTATACCAAAACAAAATTTCAAATTTAGATTTTTATTTTTTGTCTTTAAAATTTAAGCCTACAACTATTATTCCAACATATATGACTTTCATTACTTTGATATCTACCTTTTATTTATGTTAAAGAAAAAAAAATCAAAATTTAAAAACTAAAAATATAATTCTCAAATACTTGTTTTAGTATATGAATTTTTGTTAGAATTTACATACTTGCTTGTGGAAAGACAAAACTATATATAGAACATTTAAGTATATACCAATTTAAATTTCAAAATCAAAAAATTAAAGCCCCGTTTATGAATCATTTTGTTTTTACTTTTGATTTTTTAAATTTAAGCCTACAACAGTTACCTTATCATATATTTCTTTTTATTTGGATATCTACATCTTATCTATATTTTTAGAAACAAAATCAAAATTTAAAGAAAAAAAAAAAACTTTCAAAAGTTTGTTTTTGTTCTTAAAATTTAGTTGGCTTTCACATACTTTTTAAAAGAAAGATGAATACATTATAGGAAAAATATAACATAAGGTAGAAAATTTAAATAAAAATAAATTTAAATTTCAAAAACCAAAAATAAAAAGATCAAATGATTATAACTAATTGTCAAACAAAATTTAAATTATATAAGAAAAATAACTTTGAATGAAGGTGAACAAAAAATTAATAAACAACTCAGGCAAAACATTGATTTAAAATTTTAAATTAAAATTTAAAAAAAGAATTAAAAAAACTCCATGCAAAGCATGGAAAAAAAATACCTGTCAAAAGAATGCCAAGGTATAGATTTTCATCCAAATCATGAGCAATATATTGCCAGCGATGAATGAGCTTGGTTGCACCATCCTCCGAAGTTCTATTAGCCATACAAAGTGTCACAGTCGCCGGAATCGGAACCAGCTTCACCTTCCACGCCACCACGATCCCGAAGCTCCCTCCGCCGCCGCCCCGGATCGCCCAAAACAAATCTTCCCCCATCGACTCTCTATCGTGAAACTTTCCATTAGCATCAACCAAGGTTGCATCTATTACATTATCAGCAGCAAGCCCATATTTCCTCAGCAAAGTCCCATATCCACCCCCACTAAAATGTCCACCAACCCCAACCGTGGGACAAACACCAGCCGGAAAGGCCAAGGTTCGACTTTTCTCACTGATTTTGTAGTAAAGTTCACCTAGGGTTGCTCCCGATTCAACCCATGCAGTGCTACTTTCGACATCGACGGAGATGAAACTTAGATTTATCATGTCCACGATGATGAATGGGAGGTAAGCGACGTACGAAAGACCCTCAAGATCATGGCCGCCGCTTCGAGTTCGGATTTGAAGATCGTGTGATTTCGAACAAACGACGGCTGCTTGGATGTCAGAAACTTGATATGGTGTAATGATCACGAGTGGCTTCGGAGTGTCAAGCGTTGAAAATCTTAGGTTTCGAATAGTGAAGTTCAAGATAGAAGAATAAGAGGAGTTGATTGGAGTGTAAATGACTTTAGAAATATTGTTACTATTTGGAGAATGATTGGAGAGACATTGAAGAAAGTTTTGATGTTTGTCACCATAATTTGCTTCAACCCATAATGAAGATGAAGATAAAATAATGAAGCCAAGAGAAAGAATGATTAATATTGGAGAAGACTTCATAACTAGGTTTGGGAGTTTTTGTGATTGAAAGTTCCATTATTTATAGTGGTTTGCTAGGCTTGATGTTGAAAAAGAAAATTATTGTCAAACAAAAAAAAAAAAAAATTGAAAAAGAAATTCGCCATTCGCACCAATAAATAAACATTATACATACAATAGTTTGACTTAAATTACAAATTGCATTTTCTTTTTCTTGGGAATAAAATTACAAATTGCATTTACATCAAAAGAGTATAAGGTTTCTTGGCTTAGAAGAAAGTAAACAAATCTGATAACTATTTAGTCTCTTATCGATAATCATTTTGTTTTTTGTTTTTTGTATTTGTTTTTAACTTTTTAAAATAAATTTGTTTGATAACTAATTTTGATTTTTGTTTTTGAAATTTTTAAAACATTTTTAAAATATTAAAGGAACTCAAACTAAAAAAAAAAAAAATAGTTTTTAAAAACTAGGTTTTGTTTTTCTTTTGAAAAATGCTAGAAAAATGATAAAACACACTACAAAAAAAGTTCCAACTTGCAAATTTGAGTTTTATTAGATCAATAATATTCTAAAATTATTTTATTTTATTTTATTAAATATTAAAAATTAAAAATTTTAATTTTTTAAAAAACCAAAAATCATTATCAAATGTATTTTTAGCTTTTAATTTTAAAAAATAAAATAATAAATAGTTATCAAACATATATATTAAAAAAAAAAAATTTAAAACTAAAAATCAAAAAAACAAAATTACCTTAATTTTTTGTTTTTTTGAATTTTGAAAATTAAATTTGTTTAGTTCAGTTTTATCCCTTCTAAGAAATCAATTGAATTTATAGCTAAATTTTGAAAACTACGTTTAAAAAATATATTTAATGATAGATATCAAGTATTAATGTTAATTTTGTTTTCAAAAAAAAAAATTTAAATATTTATGAAACGAGTGTGATTTTAGCAACCAATATAATCCTCCAATTGGAGGATTTTTTAAGTCTCTTGCCAAGCTTTCTTTTCTTTCTTTTTTTTTTTTCGAAAAGAATCTCTTGCTAAACTTTGACCGTGAACAAAAATATTTTATTATCTCATTTTCAATAAATAATACTATTATAATGTGTAATTTATTAAAAAATATTCCAATCACGCTAGGTAATTTGACTATTTAATTCTAACGCTTTTTTCTTGTTCAAATTTTTGTTCTTTTTTTTTTTTTTTTTTTTTTTTTTTTTTTTTGTGGATAAATTTTCCTTCTTCAATGAAACAACGGGATAGGTCAAACCGGAAAAATAGTAAAAATACGACGTGCTAAAAGTTTTATAAAAAAGGAACAATTTCAATGTACAAAAATGGGTCCGCCACATTAATAATATTTCAGAAAAAGAAAAAATGGGGTGTTTTTATTTGTTTATTTATTTATATTTAAGAAGATTATAGAAATTGCTATGCTATGTTATGTTATGTTTTACTGTATTGGAAGGAACTAAAAAGTTAAAATAGAGAGATAATCCATCTTTAAAAAAAAAATTAAAATAAAATAAAACAATAAAAAAATAAATCTTTAGACTGAAACTAAACACCATCCAATTATTATTTTCATTTTTTTTTCTTCATCTCTACTACTTAAAAGGTGGCTTAGTAGGAAGAATTATTTTTGGACTATTTTGTCCAAATGATTCTCCCTAATTTCAAATATGCCATTTATTAAATTGAATCTCAAACAACTACACATACATATATGCTTTAAATAATTCATAATAAATATGCCATTTTTGTTCTCTTCCGATTTTTAATTTATTAGTATTAGTATTTATTTAATTGCACAAACAACTACACATATGCTTTAAATAATTCATAATAAAGATTATGAATGGGAGTTTCATTTTTAGTTATATATATATATATATATGTATAATTTAATTTAAAAGGTTGAAATAAGAAAATTTGTAAATAGTACTAAACTTAACAACTGAGTCTTCAAAGGTTGAAATAATAATTTTTTCCACCATTAAATTCTTATTAATTATAATAAATTTTGTAAGTTGTGAAATTCAAAAGTTTTTGTAACATTAAATTTTAAAAGTTATGGAATTTACAAGTTTTGTAACATTCAACTTTTTCTACCTATAAATAATAAGTTCTTCTCACTATTTCTCCATCAGCTCAAGAATCTAAATTTTTTCTTTACTATGTTTCACTCAATTCATTGTTTTCAAAGGTTTTCAAACCTTCCAATCATTTCAAGATTTTTTGTGTTACACTCAAGTGATGCACAACTTATCGAATCAATATCTTGAATCTTTTTTGTGACCTTGCAACTATACTTTGATGAAGTTGGATAACAAGTGAGCACATTTCTTTTAAGAAATGAGAGTATAATTAGAGATTTAGATTCTCTTTATTACTATTTATTTTTTTATTGTAATTTCTTATAGAATCAATATCTTGAATCTTCTTTGTCACCTTACAACTCTACTTTGATGAAGTTGGCTAACAAGTGAGTACATTTCTAATTTTAAGAAATAAGGGTATAATTAGAGATTTAGATCGTCTTTGTTACAATTTATTTTTTATTGTAATTTTATTTACAATCTTTGATAGAATGTGTTTGCAAATAAATGTGTTTTTTTTTTATATTATTATAATGTATGTTCATTTTGTTGAGTAAAATATATCTAACTTTCTACTCCATAATTTTTACAATTAATTTTAGAATTCAAAACTACAAGATTAGAATATGAAAAAAATAATAATAATAACTAATTGAAATTCGATATCAAACTACCATACATTCAAAACAACACCAGATAAATAATAGGGAAAAAAATAAAAACATAAAGAGATATAAAAACATAATTTTGAATGCTTGAGTTAACTTTGTCTGCCCGGAGTAATTTGATTTATTTATAACATAAAAATAAAATAAATTTATAATTATAATTATAAAATAATTACTAGATTGTAATTATAAGATAATATAAAATTATAAGCAATATGTGTTACCTTATTTAAAGAAAAAAAATATACATCTCAAAAAATAAAGTAAAGAAAGAGGAAACTCAAATATTCAAACAATTTACATCTTTCACCATACTTTATATTTCACATTTTTCAAGTTTTAGGTTTTTTTTTTAAGTACAATTTGGAGGAGGACCACAAACCCTACACAAAAAGTATTATGGTTCTCAAATAAATTAGAGCTAAATATTGATACTCGGAATCAAACATGTGATTGTGGTGTTGAAATGGATTACCATCCAAACAATGAAACGAATGTGCCACTAACTCTTTCAATAGTTTTTAAAATTTTAAATGTACCTTCATAAAATCTCTTAACATTATTCATCTTGAAATCATAGGTCTTCTCATCAAATAAAATAATTGGTGTTTCATATTTTTACTTTAATTAATTACAAAATAAAATGAAATAATTTTTTAAAGAATAAACAAATGAAAATTATAGTTATTAATTATTAATTATGATTTAGAAGTTTTAAATTAAATCTAAAAAAAGAAAAATAAACCAAATGCCAAACAGTATAATATTAAGTAAATTTTCAAGTTTAATTGAAAAATGATATAATAACAAATCATGATAAAATTGAGAAAATGATATTAACAACAAATGAATAAATAGATTAAAAGAAAATATGTCATATTCTACCTTTTCTAATATGGTGTGTTGTTTAGGATCTAAATTTAAGTTATATATGAATATGCAAAATAAAGTACAATTTCCATCTAAAACACAATCTCAAAATTTTAAAAGTCCTATATTTATATTCTTATATGTTTCTTATGATCACCTTATATTCTATAGTTAGTAAAAAAAAAAAAAGTAAAAAAATTGAAAAAAAAGAAGTTAATACGCTAATTTTCCACACTATTAGTTCGTTAACGTACGATCTATTATATAATGTTATAATTTGGATTTTTATACAACCGTCTACTATTTTTTAGAGTTTTAACACCAATTAATTGATTGGAGTATATATGTATCTTTGACATTAATGGTAAAATTTGTTATAATTTTAATTTTTAAGAATAATATTATTTCATATGTTTTTAATAATAATGATTGATCTTTATGATTTATATATTTTATAAATTTATAAAATTATTACAATTTAAAATTTTAAAATTTAAAACATGTTAGAATATATTAAACGTGCAACCACGTATAAATTTTCTAGTATTATTAAAGTGGTAGACCTCAATCTTATAGCTTTTTATATTTATAACAGGTGTAAGTTTTCTAGTATTATTAAAGTGGTGACCTCAATCTTATAACTTTTTATATTTATAACAGGTGTATACCACTGTTGTACATTAATGACCGGGTACAATAAGAAAAATATATTTTAATACTTTTGAAATTGCTCTTTTTTCCAATAACTTTATAAAACCACCATATTTTTATCATTCGCCCGATCATATCTTAGGGCATGTTTGGCTAAGAATAAATGGAATGGGATGAGATGGGACGAAAAGAGAAGTGAGAGTAAATTAATGTTTGATGGAAACGGAAGGAAAAGAAAGAGAAATGATAACAAATTTATGTTTAGTGAAATCAGGAAGGAAGAGTTGCAGTTTTATATATATATATATAAAAGATATTTAGTAATTTTTTAATATAATAGTCATAATTGAATATTTTTTTTTATTTATTGATAAAATATTATTTTAAAATAAATATAATTTAACTAATCCCATTATTTAGCAGTGATGTTTTTTTAAAAATACAATCAAAACATAGTTAATTTAGTTATATAAATATACTTAATTGATTTAAACTTTTAAAATAAAGTATGTAAATGTTTATTTAGATTATCTCGAAAATAATGTTTTAAAAGAATATATGTATTTTGTTTCAAAAAAATAAAAAACAAAAAAGTATGCATTTATAAATTTTGATGAATAATATCTTGATTCTTAAATTTGATAAATAATAAAATCAATATTTATTAATATATATTTTTGTATGAAAAATTTATTGTTGAAAAAAAAATCAAATTTATAAATAATTGTAAATATTATTTTCAGATATTTTATATTTAAAAAAATGATAATTATTACATTTTAAAAGATAAAGATAAATATAAATAGTGTATAATAATTAAATATAACTCAATAAGTTATGATTATGAAACTTAATTTTTAATCTCAATTTTCAAACATGATATCATTTAAATTGAAGTTGTAAAACATTAAAATACATTTTTTTCCTAAAAATACAAATCCATAAATAATTACAAATATTGGTTAAATAATATGATATATCAAACAAACAAATGATGAATAATATCTTTTAAAGGAAAGAGAGACAAATAAATAAAATATAATGTATAAAATAGTAGTTAAATGAATGAGTTGGTCGATGATATTAACTATAATTCTTAATTTAAGAGATTATTCAAGTTAATGGAGTAAATTAAAACGTTAACGGAAAATTAAAAAATGATTAAATAATTAAATACTACAATAAAAATGTAATTATTATTATTATTTTTTGTGGATAAAAAATGTAATTATTAAAATACTACAATAAAAATGTAATTATTAAAATATTAAAAATAAACATGTTAAATTAAATTAAAGATTAAAAAAAAATAAAAATCCCAAACTCTTCCCTTCGCCTCCCATCTCTTCCTCCTTCTCTCTTTCCCCCACCCCAAACATAGAATTGGATCATTTTCCATATCTTCCCAATCCATCCTCCCTCTCCAAATTTGCTCTTAAAAATTAATATATCTTTCCAAAAAAATGATTATTAGCATTAGGAGTGTAATGATCTCATTTGGGTTGAATTAGAGAAAGTTTTGGCCTACTAAAATGTTTAGGTTGGTTAATCAACTTAACTCAATCAAATTTTTTTTAAAAAAAATTTATTGAGTTGATTAAATTTTGGCATACTAATTTTTTTCCTCTCTAAAATTCAATTCATAATCTATAAATAATAAAGAAAAATGATATTATATTATACATTTTTTATATTTATAACTTTTTAGATCAACTTCTATACACCCTGACTATTGATAAAATATTATAAACCTAGGTTATCTTATTAATATATATAT
>JBBMKA010061594.1:0-17353 GCA_037833695.1 Sechiopsis laciniata
AAACTAAAATGAGTTATCAAACATATACTGTTTTTATTTTTTAAAATAAAAAACCAAAATTCAAAAATAAAAAACTATAAACAAAAAACGAAAAACGAAATGGTTATCAAATGGGGTCTAAGTTTATTGAGTCTAATTCCATCGATGTTAATTTCAAATTTACAATAAAAACTAAATTTAAACCTTTTATTTTAGAGTAAAATTCATGTGTAGGGGGACCCTACATTTTAGACAGGGCACCATTAGGGCCACAAAAAATTATATACTTTATAAAATAGTTTTCTTATAAAATATTTTTTGTTGCACCAATTGTGCCACATCCCAAAATGTAGGTTCCCATATACATTCATGTGTAGGAAATTTTTGCTTTTTATTTTATCTAATAAATTAAAAAATATATTTATTACGGCAAATTTTATAATGAATTTTTTTTTTTTATCTCAACAAGGGCCTTTTTTTTTTTTGAGATCATCTGAACAAGGGGAGGATAGAATCTATGATCTTTTTGATTCTAAGGATATACATTAATGCCACAAAGTTCACAGTGTTATATTTATATAAATGAGCTTTCAAAAAGAAAATATTTATATAAATAATATAAAATCATATATATTAAATTTTTATTTTATATAATAGCTTGATAAAATTATTAACCAAAGATAAAACTACATTTAATAATACACACAATGGCCACAAAAAATTAAGAATAATTTTGAAATGAAGAGTTATTTTGAACGATTAAAGAGTTATTTTGAATAGTTGTGAAATGAAAAGTTATTTTGAATAATTAAAAATGAATGATAAAAAAAAATTAATATATTAGATTATTAAAAATTTAATAAATAATTAAAAATGAATGATAAAAAATTTAATGTATAAAATCGTATACATTAAATTTTTATTTTATCTAATAGCTTGATAAAATTATTAACCAAATATAAAACTACATTTAATAATACACATAATTGACACAAAAAATTAAAAGTGATTTTGAAATGAAGAGTTATTTTAAACTATTATAAATGAAAATTTATTTTGAATGGTAGTTAAATAAAGAATTATTTTGAATAATTAAAAATAAATGATAAAAAAATAGTATTTATTTTGAGTGATTATAATAACTCGTTTGAATCTAATTATTTGAGTAACAGTTAGTAAATACTCAATCCTATCCTAACCCCTCCTTCAATTCTACGTTCAAACACCCCAAAGTTCACATTTACTTCCCAGGTTACGAAATTATAAAATGTGTATAGAAAGAAAAGTAAATTTTGTTTTCATCCAGAGTTAGCTAATTAGTTTAAAATGATTCTTAAAAAAAAGGTTTAAAATGACAAAACATTGTTATCCTTGGCAATATCTCCATTGTAAGGTATAAATTTACTATTAACAGCAAAACTCCATTATGAAATAGATTATGAATTCATTTCTTAACTGGAATTCAAGTTAAACTTAATATTATTTCAAAAAAAAAAAAAAAAAGTTAAACTTGATATCAAATTATTTGGATTTAGTTGATTATTTGTAAATTTTCAGCCGTTGACTAATCGGCATTGTATGCTAAAGATATATTTGAGAACAATGTAGCTTTCCCAACAAATTTGATTTTACCACCTCATGAAATTAAACTGAGCCTAATTTTTAACAAGTTTGGTTGAAATTGGTTTTACGCCAAGTGTAAAATTATCTTCATGTTTGATTTTTATATTTTTCTAAAGCAGTTTTCTTACGATATAAATTATTTTGATTAATTAAAAATATGATTTAGAATTATTTAAAATAAAATAGAGATGTGATTAACTATTTAAAAATTATTTTCTCAAAAAAAAAAAAAAAAAAACTATTTCAAAATTATTTTGAACATATAGATGCAGTAAATGGCATCCAACTAAAAATAAAAAATAAACATCCAACTAACATGTCCTTTTCAATTTGATCAATATTTCAAAATCCTTTGACATTTCACACTAAAATGATAATACATTAATTTTAAATTTCAATATATTCATAAAGAGGTTATTTAATTAATTTTGACATCAATTTAATTTTTAAAGAAAATGAATATGAAAGTAAACTAAAAAAAACATAAAAATTGAAAGTCCATATAATTAAATATCACAAATAAAAATGTTAAATTTTTAAATAAATTGAAATTAGACTTTTACATTAGAGATTAAAAATGTAATTTCTTTAAGCCTTGTTAGACGCTCTCCTTCAAATGCAATAAAACTCATTTTCATTCTGATGGCAATCAAAATGCCACTTGTTACATCACTCACTTCCCACTTGCATTGAAAAATAAATAAAGTAGGGTCCAATAGTTATAAAAGACAGAGACAATAAAAATTCAGAAAGTAAATCATGATAAAGGACAAACAACAAATTAGCTGGATACCAAAGATACAAAGAAATTTGGAAAAAAAAAAAAAAAAAAACCCAAGAAATAGAATACAAAGAAAGTTTTGTTTTTGTCTTGTTTTAAAAAGAGGATTTTTTTTTTTTTTTTTTAAGTAAAACTCCGTGCACATAGATAATTTTACATTTTATTTATGTGATATCATATATTTTTATAAAAATTATTTCATAAATAAAATTATTAAAATTATATAAATTTTTGTGACACAATTGTGTGAAGCAAAATAGAGAACTCCCATTCATTTATTGTTTTCTGAAAAATATCATTATTTTTTCTTAATTTTATTATGTCTTTTATAATATTTCACTATACTTTATCGTAAAATAAAACGTCAATTTTCTTTTTCGGGTATACACACTCAATCTTAGTAGCGTGTATTATTAAACCTGATGGAGAATCCTAATTTAGATGGAGAATAAGAGGGTATTGAAATGCATTTTTTTTTCCTATTAGGGTGTATTATTATTTGGTTGTTTAGCGGCAAGGTCTTGAAAATTACCTTATATACATAATTTATGTTGATCACTTATCTAATTTTTTTTAAATATTTTTTTGAAGTGCTTTATATTGGGAAAAAGTCGAAGAGCAGATAACCCAATCTAAAACCCCACCGAATTTATTTAATTTTTTGAAAACAAAAACTTTGGGATGAAATCTATAGTGGATGTTTGGGAGAAATAGATGAAATAAAAAGGATAGAAATGAGTATGATTCTACGTGTTTGACTCATCGAAAATCATCTTTCTTCCCTAATCAAATTTCCCTTAGAATCACTTTTTTATCTTCTTCTTAACAACATTTTATTCTTTGAATAACTATTTTTTATTCTTTCAATAATTTTTTTTATACCGTCATCATATTCATTTTTTTCTCCTAATTATTTTCTTATTTCAAATATAAATAATCATTTTTCTTAAAATAATTATCTCCATCCAAACACAAATAACTTTATCCATATAATTATTCTCTCCTTATCCTTTGAGCAATTTTAGTTCCTTCAATAATTATTTTTATTTTCTTATCCGAAGCATTTATAGTGGTCTAAATATGTAATCATGTATACGATAGAGAAGTAATAGCCAAAGAGAAAATAGTGAAAAAATTTACTATTGGGTTTATAAAATCATCAACTTTAAGTCTGATAAGAAGTCTCCTTCAATTCATCTAATTTTGAAATTTTTGGATGACAGATAATTAATAACTTGAAAAAAAAATTGTATTTACACCTGTGGAGGTGGTTGGTTTTATGGAAATGAAAAAGAAAAAAAATTGTGTTCACACATCTATGACAAAAGCTGGTTGATTTTACTGCTATGTACGTTTCTTTAATTCGTCGTTATGCACACCAATCAATAATTCTTGACCATCTAGTCAAATAATGTTAGGGGCAGGTCACGGGCATCATTTCTCATTATGAAAGATGCAAGGTATGAATAAATTTAATGTACAATAATAATTATTTAGAATGCGTTTGGGTCATTAAGAATAAAAATGAGAATAGAAATGAGATGATTTTTCGTATTTGTGCTACCGAAAATAACTTCATAATCACATTTTTTAAAAATTACTTTTTTTTTCATTCTCCTCATAATTATTTTTATTCTCTCCAACAACCTTTCATACGTCACATCACTATTTTTTACTCTCATCATACTCATCATTTTATTTTTTCCATAATCATTCTCTTCGCTTCAAACATAAATAATTATTCTATTCTCCCTCTCATTCTCATTCCCTCATAATTATTACTATTTCCCTTCCCTTAGACACACTTTTAAGGAACTTTCACTCGTTTGGAATCCAAATTTTTTTGAATTGGATTCTACCGAATTCAGTACCATAATCGTCTCCATCCAAAAACAAATAACTATTATCCTATAATTATTCTCTTTCTTATTTTTTCATTAATTTTTGTTCCTTCCATAATTATTTCCATTTTCTTATCTCAAGCACCATAGTGGCTGAATATGTAATCATGCATACGATAAAGAAGTTGTTATGAAAATGGAAATCAACAACCAATGCGAGGATAAAGAAAACTCGAGAGAAGAAAGAACACACAGAATTTGCTAGGTTCACTAACGTTGTGTTAGTTAGTCCACGGACAGGGAGGGGGCAGAGTTTTATTATGGAGAAACAAATTACAGAGATTACAGAATGAACGTCATAATACGAATAGGGTTTAATTCGAGTTTATATATGCACTTGTATTAAACCCTATTACAGAATGCATAAACGTAGAATAGAATGCGGACATAAACGCGCGCTGCAGAAACAGAATGCTCTGCGGAGTGTGGTTAGCGGATGTAGACATGCAACGCGGAATGCACTTGCGCATTGACATGCGTTCACACAACAGAATGCGGAAATGCTTTTTCGCAACGGGGGCGTTGCCCCCGCACCCCCACTCGATGACCGGGCATTGAGACCCCTACTACTAATTGCACGACATTAACGCGTTCAAGGCATAATGCAACAAATCTCCACCTTACCTTGAACTCTCCTTTAGATGCAATAGATTGTACCAGCAGTATACCAGATGTTCCTGACGAACCACCAGAGTCAGATGTATTCCAATTTAGATGAATACCATATTCAGATATATACCAGGTGTACAACAAACTCAGATGCTTCTCTCTGCCTCAGATGGTCCCCTAGGGACTTCAGTAACTATAAACATTTAGCAAGTCCAAACAATGTTGGAACTTGCTATGCAAAACTACCTTGGTGAACATATCAGCAGAATTATCATTAGTGCCCACTTTTAGAACCTTTATCATTTTCTCATTTCGTAGAAAATGATATTGCACATCTATGTGTTTAGTTCTTTCATGATGAACCTAATCCTTTGCAAGGCATATAGCACTCAAACTATCGCAGTACACTATTGCGCGAACATGATGTAGACCAAAATCACCGACTAGTCCTTTCAACGAGATTCCCTCTTTAGTAGCTTCTGTCAAAGCCATATACTCTGCCTCAGTTGTAGACAAAGTCGTTGTAGGCAACAAAGTAACCTTTCAGCTAACAACAAAACCTCCCAAAGTGAAAACATAACTAGTCATCAATCTTCTACTGTAAACATCTCCAGCATAGTCTGAGTCAGAATAACTAGTTACTGAGCATTGCGTCTCGTTGCCATAAATAAGACCAACATCAGATGTATCTCTAAGGTAGCAGAAAATCCTCTTCATAGCTTGCCAGCGTTCTTTCCCAGATTGGCCCATATACCGACTGACAACACTAACAGGATGCACGAGGTCAGGTCTATTGCAAACCATAGCATACATTAACCTACCAACTACACTAGCGTAAGGAACACGCAAAATGTATTCCTTCTCAACTTTAGATTGCGGTGCAAATTCTGAGGATAACAGAATATTTGCAGCACTTGGGGTATCTATAGGCTTCGCGGTTGACATGCCAAATCTTAACAAAATCTTCAGAATGTTTCTATGACAAGAAGAGTTTCTTCTTTTCTCGATCCCTATAAATCTCCATACCCAAGATTTTCTGAGCAATACTCAAATCTTTCATTTCAAATTCAGCACTCAGCAGATCTTTCAACCTCTGAATATCATATTTCAGCTTAGCAGCTATGATCATGTCATCTACATACAGAACCAGATAGATGATCGAACCATCTTTGCACTTGTTGTGATACACACAACAATCATACAGACTTTTGTTTTAGCCGAGCTCAATCATAAAGTTGTTAAACTTTTTGTACCACTGCCTTGGAGATTGCTTCAGTCCAGACAAGGATTTCTTCAGCATGCAAACATAGTCTTCTTTTCCAGGACACTAAAATCCCTCTAGTTGGGTCATATAAATCTCTTCATCCAACTCTCCATGCGGAAAATTTGTCTTTACATTTAGTTGCTCAAGTTTTAAATTCTGATGTTCTACCATAGCTAGTAGCACCCTGATAGAAGTGTGTCTGACTACTGGTGAGAATATCTCATTATAGTCAACACCCTCCCTCTGACTGAACCCTCTTGCAACTACACAAGTTTTATACTTTACCCCCTCGATAGGCGATATTCCTTCTTTTTTTTTGGAAACTCATTTGCAAGTCACAATCTTCCTTTCCTTTGGTCGTTTGACTAACTCCCGGTCGGATTCTTATCCAGAGACTCTATTTCATCACCCATTGCAGCAAGCCACTTCTCTGACTCACTACATGAAACAGTTTCTTTATAGGTAGACGGTTCATAAGTATCCACCTCTTTAGCGACTTGCAGTGCATAAGCAACCATATTCTCAAATCCATATCTGACTGGAGCTCGAACACCAATTCTTCTAGCTCTATCAAGAGCTATACTCGGATTCCTGATTTCCATACTAGAAGATTGATCAGTGGTATCAGTTTCTGTAGTAGTATCTAGCTGATCAAGAAAACCTGACTAATCAGTAGGCATATCTGACTCATCTGTAGCAATATGCTGATCCAATTCTCCACCTTAGTGCTGTAATTCATCTCTATCTGAATTGAATTCCAGCTCCACTTGTTTATCAACACCACTAATTTTCCCTGAAACTGTGGACTGCACAATGGAGTTACATATAGAGTTCTCATCAAAGGTAACATTTCAGCTGAGGATAACTCTATTTTCAGAAGGAGGCCATATTCGGTATCCCTTAACTCCATTACCATAACCTACAAAAATACCTTTCTTGGCTCTAGGCTCTAACTTTCCCTCACTAACATGATAGTAAACATTACAGCAAAAACTTTTAACAAAAAGTAATTTGCAAGCTTACCAGACCATACCTCGTACGGTGTTTTACAATCAATACATGTATGAAGCCCACGATTGATCAGATAGCACGCTGTATTTACTGCTTCTGCTCAAAATCTTCTAGCTGACCCAGCATTTGAGAGCATGCATCTTGCTCTCTCCAGTAAAGTTCGGTCCATACATTCTGCAACACCATTTTGTTGAGGTGTGTGCCTGATAGTATAATGTCGAACAATCCCCTTAGTTTTGCAGAATTTATTAAATTCAGAACTGTAAAACTCAAAACCATTATCAGTTCGAAATCTCTTTATCTTCTTCCCTGTTTGATTTTCCACTAGAACCTTCCACTGTCTGAAATTCTTGAAGGTTTCATTTTTGTGCTTCATCATGAAAATCCAAGTCATTCTTGAAAAATTATCAATAATAAACAACAAAAAAAACCTATTAGCCCCAACTGATTCAACCCGAGAAGGACCCCAACAGTCAGCGTGGATATAATCAAGTGTACCCTTAGTACAGTGGGCTCCCTTTGGAAACTTGCTGTGGTGCTGTTTCTCAAATACACAGTGTTCACAAAACTCTAAGTTTTGCACTTTGTGTCCACATAAAAGATTTCTTCTTCGACAGAATCTGCATTCCCCTTTCACTCATGTGACCAAGTCTCATATGCCATAACTTAGTCATGTCCTCTTTCTGAACTGCAGCCGATGCCACTACAGCAAACCAAGTCAACGTTGAACCTGCCAGAAAATACAGAGTTCCACGTTTTGTACCTTTCAGAACTACCTTTGAATCCTTCTAAACATACATGACCCCACCTTCACCTTTAAAACTGAAATCTTGTTATCCAGTGTACTGAGAGATATCAAACTTTTGGTCATCAATGGAACATGCCTTACATCATTCAAAACGTAGAATAACTCGTCGTGCTTTGTATCCTGATTGAGCCAATCCCAACTACCTTGCAGACTAAACTGTTTGCCATGGACATACATCAAACTGTTCATACGTTGAAAACCACTCCTTGTTCGGACACATGTAATACGAAGTACCTGAATCGAGGATCCACACACCTTTCAAAAAAGTGTGATCATTTGCAAGTAGGGCCAGATTTTCCTCTGAGCTGCAACCGACCTCGGCGACGGCTGCTGAACCATCCTTTTTATCGGATTGGTAACTATTACTGCCAGGACAATCACGCTTCCAATGTCCCTTTTTTCTTTCAGTAACCGCAAGTGTTATTTGCCCTGGAATTATACTTCTTCGTGCCTTTAGAATTTGGGGCAAATTCCTTTGGCTTTTTCTTTTCAGGCTTTCGACCTTTACTCTCTGTTGCAGCCAAACCAAACGCTCCACTTTCTGTTGTACCAACAATCCTGTGGCGGTCCTCTCTAATAAGTAAAACATTCTTTACTTCATTTAAAGACAACTTATCCTTGCCAGATATAAACGAGTCCACAAAAAACTCATACGGCAGCGGCAACAATACCAACAGAATTAAAACGGCATCTTCATCATCTATCTTAACTTTGATATTACGCAGATCCATTAATATCGTATTTAGTTTATCAAGATGATATTTCATAAGCGTACCTTCAGACATACGGAGGCTGAATAACCTTTACTTCAAAGGCAACTTCTTGGTCAAATACTTCGTCATATACAGACTCTTGAGCTTCAACCACAAAACGGTAGCCTTAACTTGATCTGCGACTTCAGCGATGACATCGTCGGCAAGACAAAGCATGATAGTTGAATGCGTCTTTTCTTCTAGGCTCATCAACTCCTCATCTTCGTCCAGTTTCACATCCTTCCATTTGGCGGTAAGAGGCTTCCACAGACCCTGCTTCTCTAGCAAAGCTCGCATCTTAATCTGCCATAGATCGAAACTGCTCCCTCGAGTAAATTTCTCGACTTTCACGTTAACGTCAGACATCTTCGAATCGGTTGTTGAAAAAACAATTGCGAAAAACTTGAACTTATCAAAATACGGCTCTGATACTAAATTGTTATGAAAACGACAATCAACAGCCAATACGAGGATAGAGAAAACGCGAGAGAAGAAAGAACACACAGAATTTGCGTAGTTCACTAACGTTGTGTTAGCTAGTCCACGGGCAGAGAAGGGGTGGAGTTTTATTAAAGAGAAATGAATTACAGAGATTACAGAATGAACTTCATAATATGGCTAAGGTTTAATTCGAGTTTATATATGCATTTGCATTAAACCCTATTACAGAATGCATAAACGTAGAATAGAATGCAGACGTAGACGTGCACTGTGGAAACAGAATGCTCTACGGAGTGCAGTTAGCGGATGCAGACATGCATTCGCGCAACAGAATGTGGAAATGGTATTAGCGTGTTCAAGGCATAATGCAACAAAAGTAATAACCAAAGAGAGAATAGTGAAAAAATTTACAATTGGGTTTATGAAATCATCAACTTTAATCCTCATGATATGTCTCCCTAAACTTCAATTCATTTATGGTGTGTTTAGGGCAAGAGGAATGGTAATGATTAAGTGGGGAATGAGAATGAAGAGGAGAATAGAGAGAGAAATGATTATGAGATGAATGATTATTTGTGTTTGGGTGATTAGGGGGTGAATGGTTATTTGTGTTTAGAGTGAAGGTAATTATTATGAGAAAACTAAAATAATGAATATGATGTGAGTGAAAAATAGTGCTGTGATGTATAAAAAATTGTTGGAGAGAGAATAAAAAGTAGTTAGGAGGAGAATGAAAAAAGTGATTTTTGTAAAATATGATTATGGGGAGAATGATTCCCGATAGTGCAAACACGGAGAATCATCTCCATTCTCATTCTCCACCTTATTCTTGGTGGCCCAAACACCTCTTAATTTTAAAATTTTTGAATGACATATATTACATGATTTGGAAGAAGAAAATGATTTTACACCTATAGAAAGAGGTGGTTGGTTTTATGGAAATGAAAAAAAGGAAAAATGCGTTTACACTGCCATGACAAAAGCTGGTTGGTTTTATTGGTATGTATGTTTTTTAATTCCTCCATATGCAGACCAATCATTAATTCTTGACCATCTAGTCAAATAAGTTAAAGGGCCTTAACAGGTATTATTTTTTAAAAGTTGTAAGACATGAATAAATTTAATGTACTGTAACAACTTAGACTATATTTATTTTTTGGACATAAAGAGTGATTATTAATTCCTCCTTGTGCACACCAATCATTAATTCTTGACCATCTAGTCAAATAAGTTAAAGGGCCTATAACACACATTAATTTTTAAAAACCGTAAGACATGAATAAATTCAACTTAGGCTATGTTTATTTTTTTGGACAATAACCACTTCTCAACAACCTCGTGTCGGTTTTTTTTGTAGTAAACAATTACTTTTAATTATTCTTCAACCACTCTTCAAACTCTTTATCAAATCTCTTTTCTTTTTTTTTTTCTAATTTTTTTTATCAAATCTCACATTAAATCTCATCAACCATATATTTTAATCTCGACTAATATTAATATTCAAATATCTTTCTAAAAGTAATTTTAACTCTATCGAAGAAGTTAATAGTGTGCTGGTTTGGTTTATTGATTGTATTTCAATTTAATTTTACGTTCGAGGATTCGATCTTGAAAAGAAATATTTCATAAAAATTAATTAATTAATAATAATTTTAATTTATAAAAAACCTCATTTTTTTTAATAAAAAGTTTGAGTTAAACATATTTCTTAAACTATGAAAAATTAGTAAGAACAAATTTGTAAATAAAATACAATAATAAATTAACAACAAATACTAAATTTTATGTTTATTATCGTTATAAATATTAAAATTTGACATTTAAAATTATAAGAATCAAAATAAAACAAAATTGAAAGTAAATAGACTAAAAAGACATTTTAGTTGTTTTTTTTTCTCTTAAATAGTTAATATTTTAAAAAATAATTAAAACAATAAGCAAAATTTAATAAAGTTAGGCAAAGGAAAAAAATATATATATATATTTTGAAGTTATGAGTTTTTCTTTTTATTTTTTTTAAATTTTTGTGTTAATAAACAAATATTTTAACTACTATATAGTATATTTTGTTTGCTTAATAAAGTTATCATATCCTACTATTTCCTATTTATTTATTTTTCCAGAAGAATATATTTTTACAAGTTTCACGTAAATATATTTTCTACTACTCTTTTAATAATTGACATTTTAACGATCTATTCAATGATAAATTTAGTTCAAATTTTTAAAATTTACTATTGCTTGCTTGATTCATGTTACTAACATGTTTAGTAACAAAATATAAAACTAAAAGTTGATTGATAATTCAATATGATAGTTTTTTATTATCTTAGGGGTGTATATGTGAGTCAATGAATTAAAATATCATGAATTTGAATTCTTCAATTTGAATTATTATTCAACTAAAAAACATAAAAATGTTTTTTAAAATTATTTAACAATAATTGAGGTGAATAATTAAAATTCATAATTTTTTAATTATAGACTACTCCAACCACATTTTCAAAAAATAAAAAGAAAAAAAAATGTATCAATCACTATTAACCTCAATCTCCAAACAAGTAGTTGATTTCTTCACTACTTTTAATTTCAATCCTCAAACGAGTAGATAACCACTTCTAATTACCATTAACCACTTCTTTCCCTCCACTCCACTCCACTCTTTTCTACAAAAAACAAACACACCCTTAGGGGTGTTTGGATTTTGGAGTTGGGAAAGGAGAGGAGATAGAGACATTCCAACGCCTTGTTTGTTTTTAGTACATCACGACTTCCCTTCAACCTTTCCAAACTCCTCTCGACTCTTCCAAACTCTTCCTCTACTCATTTTCCAACACCTTATCTAATTTTCAACTCTTTTGTTTTTTTTTTTGAACCTTTAATTTTTTTTCCTCGCAAATTTAACTTTTATCATGATCACTTAATTGAATTATTAATATAACTTACATAATTTTTTAATTCCATCATCCTCCAAACTACTTTTTGTTCTTGTCATAAGTTTTTCTTTTTTATATTGTCATCATATTTATTATTTTATTTTCTCTATAATAATTTTATTTAGAATCATTCTTTTCGGCTAAACACAAATAATTATTATTCTTATAATTATCCTCTTTTTTATTCTCCCATTAATTTTTGTTCCTTCCATCATTATTTTCATTTTCTTTTCCCAAGCACCTCCATAGTCATCTAAATATGCAATCATGCGTATGATAAAAAAAAGTAATAGCCAAAGAGAGAATTAAAAAAAAAAAAAAAAAAAAACTATTAGGTTTATGAAATCATCAACTTTAGTCCTCATGAGACTAGGGATGTCCACGAGGCAGGGTAGGCCTGGAGAATGGCTTGTCCGTCCCCGTCCCTGACACCGAAATCATTCCCCGTCCTTGCGAAATTCACCATTTTTTTTGCATTCAATTATTTTTTCTTTTTTTATATATATTTTTTGAATTATTATCTTAAATAATAAAATTTTCTTATAAAATATTTATAAGTTTCAATTATATTCTTACCTATCAAGAAAAAAATGTTAATTTGGATATATAATTTCACTAAAAAATATTAATTTTATCTAAAAAGTGAAGTACATAAATGATATAAAAAAATTTAATAAAAAAAAATTTAAAAAAATGTAAACGGAGCGGGGATCGAGAAAATGGGGATGGGGAATTCCCGTTTTTCCCACGAAATTTTTTTTCCCCGTTCCCACCCTGACCGGGGATTCCCCATCCCGTTAGGGGAGGTGGAAAAATAGACATCTCTACATGAGACGTCTCCCTCAACTTCATTTTATTTCATTTAAAATTTTTTTGGATGGGTCCCGGAGGAAAAATGGACATCTCTACGTGAGACATCTCCCTCAACTTCATTTTATTTCATTTAAAAAATTTTGGATGGGGTCCTGCGAAAAAAATGGACATCTCTACATAAGACGTCTCCCTCAACTTCATTTTATTTCATTTAAAAATATTTGGATGACAATTATTAATTAATTAATTTGTAAGGAAAAATGGTAAAAAAAAATTTTATGGGGTCCCGCGATAAAAATGGACATCTCTACCTAAGACGTCTCCCTCAACTTCATTTTATTTCATTTAAAAAATTTTGGATGACAGCTATTAATTAATTAATTTGGGAGGAAAAATGGAAAAAAATTTGGATGACAGCAATTAATTAATTAATTTGGGAGGAAAAATGGAAAAAGTCAATAGTGTTCTGATTTGGTTCATTGATTGTATTCCAATTTAATTCTACGTTCGAGGATTCGATCTTGAAAAGAATTATTTCATAAAAATTAATTAATTAATAATAATTTTAATTTATAAAAAACCTCATTTTTTTAATAAAAAGTTTGAGTTAAAAATATTTCTTAAACTAATTTAAGAGCAAATTAGTAAATAAAATACAATAATAAATTAACAACAAATACTAAATTTTATGTTTATTATCGTTATAAATATTAAAATTTGACATTTAAAATTATAAGAACCAAAATAAAACAAAATTGAAAGTAAATAGACTAAAAAGACATTTTAGTTTTTTTTTTTAAGTAGTTAATGTTTTAAAACATAATTAAAACAATAAGCAAAATTTAATAAAGTTAGGCAAAGGAAAGAAAAATAAATATATATTTTGAAGTTATGAGTTTTTCTTTTTTTTATTTCTGTGTTAATAAACAAATATTTTAACTACTATATAATATATTTTATTTGCTTAATAAGGTCATCATATCCTACTATTTTCTATTTATTTATTTTTCTAAAAGAATATATTTTTACAAGTTTCACGTAAATATATTTTCTACTACTCTTGTAATAATTGACATTTTAACGATCTATTCAATGGTAAATTTAGTTCAAATTTTTAAAATTGACTATTGCTTGCTTGATTCATGTTACTAATATGTTTAGTAACAAAATATAAAACTAAAAGTTGATTGATAATTCAATATGATAGTTTTTTATTATCTTAGGGGGGTATATGTGAGTCAATGAATTAAAATATCATGAATTTGAATTCTTCAATTTGAATTATTATTCAGCTAAAAAACATAAAAATGTTTTTTAAGATTATTTAACAATAATTGAGGTGAATAATTAAAATTCATAATTTTTTTAATTATAGACTACTCCAACCACATTTTCAAAAAAGAAAAAAAAATGTATAAACCACTATTAACCTCAATCCCCAAACAAGTAGTTGATTTCTCCACTACTTTTAATCTCAATCCTCAAACGAGTAGATAACCACTTCTAATTACCATTAACCACTTCTTTCCCTCCACTTCACTCCACTCCACTCTTTTCTACAAAAAACAAACACACCCTTAGGGGTGTTTGGATTTTGGAGTTGAGAAAGGAGAGGAGATGGAGACATTCTAACACTTTGTTTGTTTTTAGTACATCACGACTTCCCTTCAACCTTTCCAAACTCCTCTCGACTCCTCCAAACTCTTCCTCTACTCATTTTCCAACATCTCATTAAACATCTTATCTAATTTTCAACTCTTTTGTATATTTTTTTTCTAACTTTAATTTTTTTCCCTTACAAATTTAACTTTTATCGCCATCACTTAATTGAGTTATTAATATAACTTACATAATTTTTTATTTCCATCATCCTCCAAACTACTTTTTGTTCTCGTCATAAGTTTTTCTTTTTTATATTGTCATCATATTTATTATTTTATTTTCTCTATAATAATTTTATTTAGAATCATTCTCTTCCGCTAAACACAAATAATTATTATTCTTATAATTATCCTCTTTTTTATTCTCCCATTAATTTTTATTCCTTCCATCATTATTTTCATTTTCTTTTCCCAAGCACCCCCCCATAGTCATCTAAATATGCAATCGTGCATATGATAAAAAAGTAACAGCCAAAGAGAGAATTAAAAAAAAAAAAAAAAAAAACTATTAGGTTTATGAAATCATCAACTTTAGTCCTCGTGAGACTAGGGCCGTCCACGAGGCAGGGTAGGCCTAAAGAATGGCTTCTCCATCCCCGTCCCTGCCACCGAAATCATTCCCCGTTCTTGCAAAATTCATCATTTTTTTCGCGTTCAATTATTTTTTCTTTTTTTTTTATATATATTTTTTGAATTATTATCTTAAATAATAAAATTTTCTTATAAAATATTTATAAGTTTCAATTATATTCTTACCTATCAATAAAAAAATGTTAATTTGAATATACAATTTCACTAAAAAAATATTTATTTTATCTAAAAAATGAAGTACATAAATGATATAAAAAAAATTTAATAAATTTTTTTTTTTTAAAAAAATGTAAACGGAGCAGGGATCGAGAAAATGGAGATGAAATTTTTTTTTTCCCGTTTCCCGCCTAACCGAGGATTTCCCATCCTGTTAGGGGAGATCCCGCGGGAAAAATAGACATCTCTACATGAGACGTCTCCCTCCACTTCATTTTATTTCATTTAAAAAATTTTGGATGACAGCTGTTAATTAATTAATTTGGGAGAAAAACTGGAAAAAAAATTTGGATGACAGCTATTAATTAATTAATTTGGGAGGAAAAATGGAAAAAAAAGTGGTTGATTTTATGGAAATAAAAAAGAAAAAAAATGTGTTCACACATCTCCGACAAAAGTGGTCGGTTTTATTGCTATGTACGTTTTTTGAATTCCTCGTGATATACACCAATCAATAATTCTTGATCATTTAGTAGAATAAGTTAAGGGATAGGTCACAAGCATCATTTCTCATTCTAAAAGATGTAAGACATGAATAAATTTAGTGTATGTTTGGGAGAAGGAGAATAGTAATGATTAATGAGAGAATGATAATGTGGAGGATAGTAAGAAAGATAATGATTATAGAGTAATTGTTATTTGTATTTGAGGTGAATGTAATGATTATGGGAAGAATGATTATTTGTGTTTAAAATAAATATAATAATTATAGAAAAAAATAAAATAATGAATATGATGTAATATATGAAAAGTTGTTGGAAAGAGAATAAAAAATAGTTAGGAGGAGAATAAAAAAAATTAATTTTAAAAAAACGTGATTATAAAGGAAATGATTCGCGGTGGTCTAAACACGAAAAATCATGTTCATTTTCATTCTCCTCCTTATTTTTGGTGACTCATACACCTCATTAATGTATAATGACAAACATGTAAACAGCTTTCACTCATTTGGAATCCAGATTCTTTGCATTGGATTCTGCCAAATTGTAATGTAAATTCTCCAAAACTTTTATTACTATTTTTAGTTTGGTGTATTTTTACTTCATAATAAATAAATAAATAAATAAATATATATATATTTTATATGTTGTATTATAACTTCAAAATGGAATTCTAATAAAACATTAAAAATAATATTAATGGAGATAATTTAGGTATTTTTTGGTTTATTTTTATTATACAATAATAATTTTTATTGAGTTTAAAATAAAAATAATAATAATTTATCATGTCTCAAAAAATAATAATACTAATTATTATTAATATTAATATCATTAAGTTTGTAACTAATATAATAATAATCATTATTACTAGCATTGTTGAGAAAAAAATATAGAATGACAAAAACTCATAACAAAGCTCAATTATTTTGTCATTTGTAAAGTGAATAATAATAATAATAATAATAATAATAATAAAGTAAATTATTGATGTTCTGGAAATGATAAGTCATTTAATATGGGTAAATTGTTTAAAAGAGTCAATTTGACAAATTATTTGTTAAAATCAGTCTTATTTCAAGCTATTTTTAGAAAGGGGTTGTGGCATCTCTTGTGAGATGCCACACACGTTAAATCTGGTCAACAACTTTTGTCCTATGTGGTGGCGTCTCGAAGCCACAATCCAATTCTATTTTGTTACGCCTCTTCTATAGACGTCACATAACTTCTATTTTTTGCCATCAATTTTTTTAAACTTTTTTTTAGCTTTCTTAAATAACAATATAATATTTTCTTTTTAAATAATTTCAAAACTCATAATTATATAATCATTAATAAATTAAAATTATATATATTTTTCTATATCAATCACATTAATTAACTTCCACCTATCAATCCATTAGTTTCCATCTTCCAATCATTAATAATTATATATCTTTTTATTAATATCATTTTTATACAAATTTATTTATCATTGTTATAGATTTTCAATATTTAATTTTTTTACATATTCAATATTTTATTTAA
>JBBMKA010061605.1:0-17350 GCA_037833695.1 Sechiopsis laciniata
ATATCGATGGCCTAAAGCCATAGGTGAAAGTATAAATGGCCGACAACGAGAAGCCATCAACGATAGGTATTATTGTCGACGACAAGAATAGTATTTTCCGACGGCTTTGGGCCGTCGACGAATATATGAACTGCTGATGGCCTTAAAATGTAGTCAACAATTCCTTCGGCGACGAGGCTGAAATGTCGTCGAAAGAATTGCCGATGACATATTGACTTTTGCTAATGTTTTTTGTCGTCGACAAAAACCTTTTTTTTAATAGTGTATACTGTGTATAATTTAGTCATCAAAGAGTTCATTATTTCAAAACTTTTCACTCAAAATATTGTTAACTAAAAAAAGTATGTACATTCTGTATTATTTTTGTATCAAAATTATTGTTATTATTATTAATTATTGAACTAAAATTAGACACTTCAAAATGTATAAATTGAAGATCGAAAAAAGTTTTTTTTTTGAATTAAGATAAAAAAAGTTTTAAACTATATTAACCAAAATGAAGATTTATTTAAATGTAAATTTATCCTATAAATCGACTTTGAGATTTCTTATACATATAAAAACTACATAAATAAAAAATCAAAATAAATCGAAATAAACTTAAAATACTGTAGCTCAAATCTACTAAATTATAGTTTTTTTTTTCAATTATAAAACCAAAATTTTTAGTTTAGTTTTAAATTCAGAAATATGTTCTATTTTAATCAATTTTGAATTTATTTTTAATGTATAAAAATTATAATTTAACAAATGTATTATTACAAATGTATTATTGAGTGTAGTTTAAATTTTAGAACTATATACAATTATTGAACAAGAAATTTGAATACACAATTTCTTTCTCATGGAATAATCAGTGGAGCATCGCTTGAAAGCTCCAACAAATTTAGGAGATATCAACGCTCTTCATTCAATATTAAGGAAGACCCTAATATTTTGAAAGGAGAGTTATCGTATGAAGAAATCCCTTTGCATCTATCGGCAAAGGTAGACTATTACAAATTTTCGAACAAAACCATAGTTTGAAAGGTGTTACACCTCCAGAGTTATAGTGGGCCGAAACTTTTTTGAAGACCCAAAAATTAGATTAAAAATTGAAGCTCTAAGAACACTGCAGAATCTGTGACGGGCATTATTTGGTTGTACGGAACCCTCCAATATGACTAAAGAAATATCATGTTGATCATTTCGCACATTATTAGAGGCAAGATATCAATTTTTTAGTTTAATTCAACAATAGTTGGGGGTGGAGGAATTCGAACAAATCATATACATGATTCTATTTTTTTTAAGTGTAATAATAGTTGTTGCTACAATCGTTGCAATACGTGGCTACATATGGATGGTGAATGAACAAAAAACATTAGTTAACATGAAGGCGATGGCCACATTGATTTACATAATCAAAAAAATTTTGGCGTCGATGTTGTTCGTTTTTCCAACGATACACATCTGCTAAAAATTAGTGATGCATAATTTAATCATTTTAGGTTTAGTTGTGATTATTAGGATCCCATCATTAATACATTGGTTGTGAAGGGATTTCAATAAAAAGAAAATGAAATTTTTTTTAGCCTTATTTGAAGTATGTCTCCAAAAATGGAGAGAAAATTATATGAGGTTGTGGAATATTGTTAGGGCAATGGATAGGGCAAAATTGTATGTACTAAAATGTAAGATTTATTCTACCGGTAAGACGAGCATACTTAATTGGGAAGATTCTAAAGGAAATAATGTTCTACACACAGCCATACTCAACAATGAAATCGGTGTGAGTATTATACTTTATATCGTTTCATAATTTCAATTCTCGTATATTAAATAATTTATGAGTTGAAATTTGTGTTCACAAGGTAAAGATACTCTTAAACATAAAAGTAGACCCCCAAAACCATAAGTTGAAGGGTGTTACAACTCCATAATTAATGAGCAAAAACTTTTTTGACAACCTAGAAATCAAAACTTTGGGAATGTCAGCAACCAATGAGTAAATTAATTGTCTTAGGAATATCTAAAAGTTGTATCATATTTACTAATATTTTTTTTAAAAGTGGGGGCCATGGCCCCTAGTCTCTATTGTGATCTGCCTTAGACAACCTTTCTCTTCTGAGTATGTCTTGATCTTGATCTCTAAACTAAAAAAAAAAAAAAATCCTTAGACTTCTTCTAACTTGTCGTGTGTTCTTTCTATGAGTACATGTCCACACAACAAACAACAAAAATGAGTAGAAAAACAAAATACAAAAAATGACACTTGATAATTGACGATTTTTTTTTAGAGTTATTAATAAAATCTCAAATAAAAAATGTATGAATAACAAACCTCAAAGTTTTAATGTTTCGCGAAAAACCAAAACGCCGAAAGTTCATGAACTAAAATACTCCTAAGACAGGGGCACATCTAGAATTTTGAGGTTGGGGTCAAAATTTCAAATGTCACATTTACGTTACATTAATGGATCTCTAAAGTTTCAATATAGTATTTAATCAATTCTAATAAATTGATGAATTATAAAAACAAAAAAAATTGTCTAATAGCTTCTTTATTTTTCTAAAGGGTTCAATAAATCAAAACATATAATATTATAAATTATTATATGATTGAATATTAAAAAAAATTTAATAATATTTAACATATTTATAAATGGTAAATATTTTGTAGATATAATTTTGTAAAAAAAATATGGTTAATAATTTATGTTTATAAGAAAATCAACATATTTTTTATCAATAAAAAATTAACTTTTAATAAATGTGGACTATATATATAGAGAACAAAGAAAATAACAAAGAATATATTTAAGTGATAAAACATATATATATATTAAATGAAAAAAAGTGCAAACAATAAAGAATAAATTTAAGTAAAGAAAAAAATAAAAAATAAAAAATAAAGTACCAACAATGTGTTTATAAAAATATACATATACATATACATATATATACATATACATATACATATATATACATATACATATATATATATATATGAACAATACTATATAATATCTGCTGGACTATAAGGTTTACATAAAATGTTTAGGTAATTGTATATATAATATCTTCAAAAGTTTTGGGAGACCATGGCCTCTCCTAGTCTCAACATACCTTCGCTACTGCCAAAAGGTATTAAGGAATTTGCCTTTTTTTTGCTTTGCTTTATACGTTTCTTGTCATTTTTGGTTCCCTCCTTGATTAGAGTTAGGGTTTCATTTGGACTATGTTACTATTCCATTTGTTGCTTGCTTTGATTTTTAATTGTTATGGTGTTTTTTACACAAATTTTAACAAGATTTCCACGTATTCTTTTTTACTTGGAAGATTCAATATTGTTGATTTTTTATGGCAAATGTAGTTATTACAGGGCTTTCTTGCTGCTCCTTTTGATGTTACTTTTAGAGAAATTAGAAAATGGGAGTTTGTACTTTTTTGTGTTTGGACATTTTACATAAACTTGCAATCCTAACAAGGTTGCATTTCTTTCATTTGATAATATTGATTGGTTTCAAGTTTGTTGCTGTCGTCCATGGTAGTCAGCAAGTGTCATGGTGATCTCATTGTGGCAATTTCATGTTAAACTTGTTTATACCATCATGTTCAATTTGAAAATAAAAACACTTCATGATTTAGAAGTAGGATGACTATTTGTTGTTGATCTCCACCTTTGTGGGACTTAGCTTACATTCTCTTACCTACTTTTTCTGCTGTTCTAGATACAAGATGTTGAACAAATAAAGTAAATAAGCTCTATGTCATACATGTGGGCTTTTTTGTCTTTTTAGCAACATTGTTTCATTTTTCTGCCATACATGAATTACTTTCAAAGTTGCACTCTATATGTAATTTTTTTTTGTTTATTTGTATTATACATGCAAAAGTACCTATGATTTCATAAATTATGAATTAACTTATAATTATTAGCCATATTTTTGAAAGGGTTGGTAACTTGTTGGTTTCATTGTTTTGTGATAATCCAGTTTAACAACATGATCACACCTCGATTCATAAATTTTACTAATTCAACCCAACCAAAATTATGTAAACTCCTATTGTATACAACTTAATAATTAAGAGTTCATAATTTCGAAACACCTCTCCCCAAATATTGTTAAATTATGTACCTTTTGTATTATTTATTATATTGAAATTATTGTAATTGTTATTAATTATTGAACTAAAATTAGACACTTAAAAATGCATAAATTGAAAATCGAAGAAAAGTTTAAAATATATTAACCAAATTAAAGATTTATTTAAATTCAAATTTATCCTAGCAATCAACTTTGAGATTTCTTCTATATATAAAAACTAAAATTAAACATTTAAAATCAAAAAAGGAAAAACTCATAATACAAGGACTAAAATATACTAAATTATAAATTTAAATTCTATTATTTTTTCAATTATAAAAATCAAAATTTTTAGTTTAGTTTTCATTTTAAAAAATATGTTCTGTTTTAATAAATTTTGATTTTATTTTTAAAATATATAAACTAAAATTGAATAAATATATTATTGAGTTTAGTTTAAATTTTAGAACAGTATATCATTTGTGTTATTTTTTGTATTGAAATGATTAATAATTAGAAATATAATTAAAAATGGAAAATGTATAATTAAAAATGAGATGGAGAATTTTTTAGATTATTAATGTGTGGATCCCACCCCAGACAATTTTTTATATTTAATACTTTTTTACTAAATACTTTCGAAATGACCCATTTTACTATGAGTTTTTTTAAACTATCTTACTTTTACCATTTGCCCTCCTAACGGTCCCTATCAAACGTATTCTATTTCATAACAAAATAAATGTTTACATCTTTGTTATACATTGCAACATTTTATGATTTAGTTTATTGCTCTCTTTCTCATTAGGCTCTCTAGCTCTCTCTTGGTCTTCAATAGAATTTGATTGTGACTCTCGCTCTCTCTAGGTTTTGAATCTGATTGTGGCTCTCTTGTTGGCTCTCTCTTGGTCTTCAATCTGATCGTGGCTCTATCGCTCTCTCTTGGGCTTCATTCTTAATTCTCATATGTTTGCAGGTATTATTTTGTTTCACTTTGAAATTTGATTTTGAAATTTCTATTTGATTCTTCTAAAATAAAATTAAAAACCGATTCAACTCGATCAGACTAAAGCCGAAACTAAGAGATTTGAGGTTCAATACCTTCTTAACTTTGGAAGCGATCGCTCCTCAAGATGTGAAGCATGGCAAAGAGAGAAGGGCAGAGAGAGGGCATCCAAAATGAAGTGTTTCCATGTTTTTTTTTTTTCTTTTTACAGAAAAAAAAAAAAAGAAAAAAAAATGTGTTTCAAAATTATTTTTTAAAATACATCCAAACTCATATATAATAATTATATTAATGAATTAAATCACATAATCTAAAAATCAATATTTACATATATAAAATTCTAACTTTCACTACAAGAAAAACATCTTATGTCGACAGTTGTAATTGTCAGCTTAAAGCCATAAAATTGTCGTTGTAGGTTATGACGACAGTTTATGGTCGACCTATGCCGACGGTTTTTACAATGTCGACATAGTATACACTAGGTTGATGGTTTCTTTATCATCGGCAAAATATACACTAGGTCGGCAGTTTCTTTACCGTCGGCACAATATACACTACGGTCGACAGTTTTCTAAAATTGCCAACCTAGCTCTTGATATACTATTTTTTTAAAAAAAATATTTCTATTTTTGGATTCGTTAATTTGTTTTTCATTCCAAATATATGTTTTTACAAAATTAAAAACCAATAACATAAATATTATAATTCAAATAGCTTCTAATCAATAATAATTTCATTAAAAAATATTATTCAAAATACAAGTTATCTAATAAAATTCTAAAAGTAAACAAATGTATTATTTAAAGAATACAAAAATTTGTCACATTATAGAGCACTTTGCTAAGCTTCATGAAATATGAAGACCTAAAAATTAAAGAAAGAAGAAACGAAAAACTAAAAAGAAAAAAAAATAAATAAATAAAGAAGGAAAGAAGAAACTAAAAACTAAAAAAAAAAAAAAAAAAAAAGACTACATAGCTTATTATATACCCTACACGGCCGTCAGCTTGTGTGATTGACTAAAGTTTCAATTATTTTGGGGGAAATAAATAAGAATGGTCGACAGCCATGTATGATGTTGGCGACTTCTTCAGTATTTCCGACGGCTCTGAGCCGTCGGCGAAGATGTGAATTGCCAAGAACCTTTAAATGTCGTCGGCAATTTCTTCGTCGACAGGCATTTTCTGACGCTTGTCCCAACGGTTGAAATGTCGTTAGCGAACGAATTCATATTAACTTTTGCCGACATTTTTTATTGTCAACAAGAACCTTTTCTTTTGTAATGTATTGTGTACAACTTAGTAATCAAGAGTTTATAGTTTCGAAACCTCTCATTCCAAAAATTGTTAACTAAAAAAGTATGTACATTTTGTATTATTTCTTATATTGAAATTATTGTTATTATTATTAATTATTGAACTAAAATATTGGACACTTAAAAATGTAATATTTTTTTCAAACTAAAAATAAAACCTCAAACCTAATAATTATTATTAGTTTTAAAATATATTTTTTTCATGATTGTGCATGGATTTCTTTCAAACCTTAAGAATAACATAAATTAGTAGTAGTAATGTAAGGGAGAGTAAAAAAACACTCAGCACACAGACTTTTGTTTTGCTATACAACCATTGTATGTTTATTAAAAATACTTTTGACAGTTCCTACTTATATTTCAGTCAATTGGAAGAAATTAGGAAGTGGAAGTCATATTTCTAATCTAGGCAAATAAATTCGAAAGGTAGAAATGAGAGTCAAATTTACAACTGACATACCAACTTCCTAATTCAATACGGAGGCAAATTAAAGAAAGAAAAGGAAAAATTCAAACACAAATATTCGAAGAGAGAATACAACAACATGACATTGCAAAAAGCTGGTACATTTGAAATTGAAACACATTAATAAAGCAAAAGAAAACAATGGAAAAGCATTGGAAATCGTTTTGAGGAAATTATTATTGTTAATCCCCACAAAAAAGGGATGATGATGCATGAAATAGAAAAATTGGTTTACATCCGGGACTTGGCCACCACCACGTTCCCTTCTTCTCCCAAATTCACCGCTCCTTCCCTCGTCCACGACTCCTTGAACTGCTCTTCCGTCACTCCTGTAACAACACAAAACTCAAATCAATTATAACCAAATTCAATTTTTTTTATTACAAAAGGAGGAAGAAATATCGATTTTCGAGATCAAACCTGTGATACTAGAATTGAACTGGTTTATAACCAAATTCAATTTTCAATATCCCTAAATTTAAGTTCTTTTTTTTTGCAATTTTTTTTAGTAAAAAAATGGTAGTAGTATGTTTAATTTTCAAAAATAACTTTACAACTTCATCCTATCCAAACATAGGGCCATCTCATTCAAAGACTCTTCTCTAAATACATTTTTCTTACCACTTTTCATCTAAACACGTAATTACTCATCCTAACATCATATTTAAATCCCTTTATTCTTCCCCTTCTCAACTTCTCCCATCCAAATATGCTCTAACATAAACTATAGTTTGAAACAACAATAGTTGTAAGTTCAATTTTAAAATGCTCATCAAACCCTGTTAATTAAGTTAAACTTTACTCTAAACAAACAACATTACCCTACACTCATTCTCCAAATTTATCCCTTACCGTAGTTTAATGTAGATATTATAGGTTAAGTAATGGTCATGAAAGGGCAACATAGTTTTTTTTAGTCTAACCTTTTCCCATGGCGGCGGTGGAGGAAATCCCACCCTGAACAGTCTTAAGATACCGATCATAATAGTTAGCACCAGACCATTTCTGATGAGCCAAAGTATCAACACCATTGCTCCTCTCTTCCCTCTGAATCCTCTCTACATAAGCCAACATTCCCCTCCTCGCATAGTCACTCGCAAACGTATCGATCACAAGTGCATCAGCATGGAACCCAGCCAGTGTTATGAACTGCCAACAAAACCCGAGCCTCGCAATCCGAGGAATAAACTCCTCCATCTCTTTATCGTTCATCCCCGACGCATCCCAATTGAACGACGGCGACAAATTGTAAGCCAGCATCATCTCCGGCTGCACCGATTTCATCCCTTTCGCAAATGTTGTACACTCAACCAAGTCTGGGCTCGACGTCTCCATCCAGATCAGGTCCGCGTGTGCCGCGAATGCCCATCCGCGGACTATCGCCGCCATTACCGACCCTTTGAACCTGTAAAGAGAAATATTTCAATACTTACTAAAGTAGTAAAAAGGTATTCAAAGATATGTTCCATATATGGGAATGAAGTCGAACTCTTTCAAATGTGGATCCTAACACACTAGCTTAGAATAATAACTCTTTTGGACTCATCGCAAGAGTTCTGATTTCATATTAGAATGCAACATCTATCTCAAAATTAGAATGTGACATCTATCTCAAAATCAATGGACGATGACTGGAGTAGTCCAGCTATCTTATATATTATTATGAGATCTCCGCTTGTATTAGCGATAATTTATTAACTATTATTACTGACCTGTAAAACCCTTCTCTTGTTCTCGGCAAATCCCAGTCCCAGAAGAGATTCTTCAGTCCCAATTTCTCGGCAATTTCTCTTCCCTGTTCGTTCGATATGCATTTCTCGTAGCTTGAGTGACTCATCCATTCGTCTAGTTTCCTCCTCTTTTCATTCTCCGTTAAATTCATGTTCATGATTGCGTCGGTAACGCATTCTGAGAATGTTTTCAATTTCGCCATTGAAATCCATTGATCTTCTAGCGATTGAAGCTCTGCCCCTGTTTTTCCACTCGCCATTGCTTCCGCTAATGCCCCGGATAAGCTTTTCCCTCTTAGATTTGGATTTGTTGCGCCAAAAATGAATTGATGGTCTCTGCTATCAATGTTTGTTTGGATCAAGGTTGCCGCGACGGCGTCGGTTCGAGCCACGAGGACGGTCTCAACCCCCATGACATCAAACTGCAACCGAGCCGCGACGAGCCGATTGATATGCTCGCTAACCGCCACCAGCACTTTCCCAGCCATGTGACCACATTTCTTCGTGACAGAGGATTGATCCTCAATGTGAACCCCAGCAGCACCGCGCTCCACGAATAGCTTACAGAGCTTAACCGTAGCCGTGGTGCCGCCGAACCCGGTGTCGCCATCGGCTATAATCGGTTTGAGATAATCAACATACGGGGTTTTGCTACGTTCTTCTCTGCTCGTGCTCATTCTCGCTTCTCTTTGTTTCCGGTCGTGGTACTGCTGAGCGAAGAAGAGATGTTCGACCTTGTTTGGAACGGTGTCGTAGGGGTAGTCGGCGAGGTCCGGGCCGGGTTCGTTGGTGGAGGTGTGGGTGGAAGAGCACTGCCAGCCGGAGACGTAGATGGTGTCTAGATGTTTAGCCATCATGGTCACTTGAACCGGGTCTAGCGCGCCGAATGTTCTCGAGGCCGTGCCGTTGGCTTGGTGGGTTTTCAGCGTCCGCCATAGCTTTTTGGCTAGTTCGTTGGAGGCGTAGCTTTGTCTTAGGCTGCCGCGGAGGGACACAACGTCTTTGGCTGAGTACGGCCGGCGTGTTAGCCTGAATCTCTCTGAATTCCACCATGCTTGTACCTCTGCAACTTCCGCTTCGAATCTCCCTTCTTCTTCCATTATCTGTTCATCAAGAAATTCTGATTGTTTAGTTAAAAAATGAAGTTAATAATCTTAGTATCCACTGCTGAAAGAGTGGAACTTTATGAACTACTTTTTCATAGACAATTAGTATAAAATGGATCATACTATCTAATATGGTATCATAGAAGAGTATTTGGTATAATAAAATTAAAATTAACATTTGATTCAAAATTGGTGAATCTTAATAAGGTATCTTGAGGAATATCTTTGAATCTCATATCGAAAAACTTCATAAAAACATCTTAGAATACCACATCGAAAAATTTCATAACAATAGGTAAGAAAAGTGTCATTGATTCACCAATGAAATGGATGTATTATCTAAAAAAAATCCAAATTGAAGTGGGGTTTGTTAATTTTCTTACCATTGAAGGAACAGAGAAGGAGGCCATGGCTAGAACTGAATTGCTATTTATGGAATCTTTCTTTTCGACAATAACGAGAAGAAGGTAAGCTGAATGGGAAATGTTTGTTTCATTGATTGTATTTATAGAGATTGTATGTGTTTTTGAGACGGGTAAAAGTGAAATGATTATCGTTTTAGATAAGAAAATAAAGTTGGGGAAACCAAGAAAGTTCAGGTGCAGTATTATGGTTAGTTTGGAAAAATACATTTTTTATTTTGGCTTTAATTTTTATTTGGTCTTTTTCATTGTTATCTTCAGAGGTTGATGGAAACTTGTCCGTTTGGAGGTGTATTTGCAGGGCACGTAAGGATTACCCATCCCTCTTTCCCTCCATACTTGTCTTTTTCTTCTTCTCTAATTATAATTTCTACCAAGTTATTTTTCATTCAATTTATCTTTGTTCATCCTTTTTATGTTTTGGTAACTTTATTCTTCGAAAGAAAAATGACCAGCAAATAATATAAAATGGTTGGAATCCAAATAAATTGTAAGTATAATTTTCCGTTGGTCAAGATAAGCAGTATAATAAAAACAACTATCTTCGTTCATAGGAGAATTTTAGATCAAACAAAAAATACACATAAAAGTTATGTTTAAAGCAAATAATATTATACTAATTAATGTAGAGATCTCTCAAACGTTGTCGTCTTTCATAAGTGATTCAAAGTGGTGTCTTAAATTAGCCATAATAGAATTATTCGGTATAAAACAATAAAAATTGAAAGTTTCAATATGGTATATGATATAGTCATAATAAAAATTAGTGGTTAAGTGAAATTTATGGTCGGTTGAGAAGTACTTCTAAAATGTGTACATTAAAAAATGTTTGTGAATAAGTGCTCTTGTGAGGAATAGTTTTGAAATAAGTGCTTTGTGAGGAATGGTTTGGAAATGAGCTTATGGTCGAGTATATGTATGATCCATTAAGGATGCTTCAAAAATGTGTCGGTAAAAAATGCTACATAAATACATGAGTGATTGAACATGTGTGCTCCAAGAGTATTTATAAAATGTGCTGAAATGTAATTCAAAAAATGACTATTTAATAAAGAAAACTCATATGTAGTACTGCAAATAAAATGTAGTTCCGCATTGGCTAAATAAAGAATAGATAGATTATGATAAATGAGTGAAGACAACTTATATCTATTAGAATGAAACATTTTGAATGAATCAACAAAACAAACTCATAAGAACTTATAACTAAAATAACAATAGAAGATTTGTTGAGAATGATCGTCCTCAACAAAAAAAAAAAGATTAAAACATATTTTAATACATGTACCTTAAAGTTTGTTATATTTAAAATTTAGTACCCAAACTTTTAAATCAATCATTTTAACCCATATATTTTGAAAATAAAAATAAGAACTTAAATTTAGGTGAAAAGAAAAAGTAACCCCAACAAAAAAAAAATGTATACAAGAATTTTATTTTTGGAAGTATAAAGATTAAAGCTAGGCATTTTTTTTTATAAATGAAATAAATATATGAACTAATATCATATTTAACCAAAAAAATAATTTCTAAATTTATGTAGTTTAAGAACTATTTACATTAGACTATTAAGGGGTAAAGTACATAAAGAGATAATTAAAGTTTAAGAGAAGTTATATTTAGCACTCTTTTTTCAAAAGAAAAGAAAAAAAAAAAAAAAAAAAAACCGATTAGAAATTCAAAGTCAAAGCTCATTAAATAATAATCGTTACATAACTTAATTTTTGAAGTTGTTATGTTCAAGTTCTATTAGAAGGCCATGTTGCAATCTCAAGACATCAAAACGGTTCGTCTCTGGTTTCATTTTTTTTTTTAATTCAACCATTTCAGACTTGTAACCAACTGATACCGATACCGATACCGATACCGATACCGATACCGATACATGATATTATTATACTAAATCATTTTAGTGTCTCTGATCTCTTTTTTTTTTTTTTTTTTTTTAAATCAAGGGTCTCTGATCTTGACATTGACATTGATTCATAACATTTCAAAAATAAATAAATAAAATAGAATCACCAAGCCATCAATGATTAATGTTTATCTATTTAGCTATGTTACGATTATTCAAAATGATTCTCATGTATACGTATTTTTCTGTGGGAATTGTTAAATTATACGAAACTGGTCAAAATCGGCGTCTGATGAGGAAATTATGTAAGGTCATTGCAATTTCCAATTTTCATATACAGATGGGATCTATTGATCGACGTGGCGGATTTATTTATCGACACGTTTATTGCGGTTATAAGATGTGCGGATGACGTGTCGTTGTGAGAGTGCAAAGCGGCAGCCAATTAATCTTCCTTTACAAGTTTCTGCATATGAGCTACAAATTGCCATTGTTATCGAAAACCTTACACGTTATTTTCTATTTTTTTATATGTATAAAAAACTTTTACGATTTTAGTTTATGTTTTTTTCCATAAAATAGATCAATATACTATGCATTAAAAATTGGGGAGTTTTTTTTTTTTTTTTGAGATAAAAAAAGGAAGTATTTTGAAAACGATTATTACTTGAATTGATACGTTTAATGTATAGAAAACTATACCATTTGTTTCACTAGATATGAAAAGATTTGATCTTCTACGGAGATAAGTAATATCTTAATAAGTTAAGATAATTTGGTCCATATATATTCATTACCTTCTTTTTGGATTTATATAAAAAAAATTTATTTATAAAAGTTAAAATTAACTCACGCATATCTCAATAATTGTCGTGGGAGAAATCTGACAATAAAAAAGTAAAAATAAAAAAGTATTTCTTTAAGTAACCACTTCTAATAAATTCTTAATGTCTTGAATTTCCCAAATCTTTTTTTATATCTATCCATGATAATTAAATTAATCTCTAAAATAAGTTTTTAGTTAACTTATCTTTTTTTCTTTTTCTTTTAAATATTAATTCTTTAATAATCTTTCCTTTCTAATTTTTAGAAATATGCTCTATTATATCATTTTGTATTAAAATTATTATTATTAATTAAGTTTAATTTTTGCCAAAGTTCATAGGTTAAAATTTGACTTAAAACACTAAAATGAAATAAACTCCAAAATAAACTATAGTGATATTTTAACGAATTTTATGAGTATGAACAACAATTTAATTGATGTGTAATGATCTTGAAATGTAAGGATGCACTAAAAGTACCCTTATAATGTTTCATTGTTTGATAAAATTATTATTATTAATAACTAATCATATTTATAATTATTTTCTACCCTTGAGTAATCTCTAAAAAGAATTAAAAGGAATTCAATAATTTAAAAAAAAAAAATTCCACGAACGAAAAGAGATGGGAGAAAAAAAAATGGTGTAAAAGGACTTGATCAAATAAATTTGAAGTCATTAAATTATATATCATCACATATGATGTGTCATTGAGTTATATTTCTATTGGCGACTAGACTACTTGATCCGTTAAAGAGGTTGAAAAATTTTAGAAAAATATATTTTTGAAGAATAGGAAATGGATAAACATAGGTGTGTTTGAATTCTATCTTGAAAATGAAAATATTGGCATCATATAAAATCCTCCAAAATTATTTTTAATTTTGTAACAAAACTTTTGGGAGAAGGTTGAGTATAGAAATGGTTTAAATGATCCGTATGGGTTTTAAAGGGATTGAAACGAAACGTGGATCATGACTGGACTTGCCATGAACTTAGCCGATAAACTCAAACCTTCACACGTTGTATTATCAAAATTTACATGCACTGCATGTAATCTCTTCCTTCAAATATCCACTTTTTTAAACTATAAATTATTTAATTTAAATTGACTATATTTGATCATCATTTAGTCACATAGTATATCAACAAGTTAACCCTTTTTTTTTTTTTTGATGTATCAATCAACAAGTGTAGTGTCAATACTTTGTTATTAATTTGTCCACGCCAATAAGTTTTGTATACAAGTGAGTTGCTTTCATTGAGAAAAAATAAATGGTTTGTACTATCAATCTTTAATAAAATATAAACATTTATAAAGGAATTGATGGCATGTTTTGTAGTGCAAAATCCAGATTCAGATTTAAACTAAGAACAAATGTACAATAGAGATGAATCAAAATAAATAGAGAAAAGGGATCTTCATCTTGAGTGATGTGTAGGAACCCATATAAGCTCAATTTGGGGGTTGGTTTCTTCATCCTGGAGAGAGAGTGAGATTAGAAACTCTAAGCCTATAGAATTCTTGTACATTTCTTGCAATGGCACTATGATTGTGGATCGATCCATAACAGTGGAGTAAGGAGGTTCCCTAACCACTCTAGATCCGTTGTTCTCTCTTTTACAGGATGAAGAAACTCCTAAATGAAACTTATATATGGGCTTCTACACATCACTCATGGTTAGTTAAGACCTACCCTCTAATTAATCTAAGTTAAACATTAACTTATCTAGAGCTAATATATGATGTATAATTCAATTATTAGATGTTTAATTCAAATTTAATTTTCCTAATTTTAAAAATTGGTAATCAAATTTTAAATGTGGAAATCATAATTTGGGATGAAGATGTGGATTGTGAAAGGGGCGGTGGAGGTAGGCCTCGGGAGTTGTGAGAATCAAATTGGGTTTATCCGGGAAGGAGGTGTGGAAAATGGGCCATTTAATTGCGACCTTCGATATTCCGGATTGGATTGGATTGAGTTACACTTTTTAGCACTTCGAGGAATATCTCTACTCATTTTTCGACATTTTCTGTTTTTCTTCTTTTTCTTATTATATTTTTTAAATAATTGTTCACTTATTTTTTCTTACTTATTACACCAATCTCATCTACGCCATTTGATTATTACACTTGTTATTTTGCTTCTTTCATTTTATTTCTAACAAATGTTCTTTCAAACTCTTCGTTAATTGAATCAAAATTTGTCCACGGAGTAAGGGATTAGAACCAAATTTGACATGTGGTAAAAGTTATATATATAAAGTTTATAAACTATGACCACGTTTTAACGAAAGATGGTGAAAATATATAAATTATGGTTAAGAAAGTTTTAAAAATAAATAGTTATTGTCTATACAAATAAAATGCATTTTCTTTTTTGATTCCTCAATTATAATAGCTTCAAAGTTAAACTAATTGAATTTAGAGTAGTTTTAAATTGAATGACCTCGAGTATTTTTTTAGGAAATAGTAGATGAATAAAGTTTTTTGAATTTTGGACCACGTTACACTAAAGAAAAATCATAACGACATCATTATTTTACTTTTCTTTCTTCGAGAGATTTGCATGGATAAAAGAACAAATTTTTAAAACAATATATTGTAAAGGTGACGAAGGTGTAAATTTGTATTCTCATTTAGAGTAGAGGAATTCCAAATATTTTTACCACGTCTCATAATTTAGACAAAATATACAAGGGAGGTGGAATGGACGTATTTTCGTGACTTACCATACATGTAGAATCCTCAAGTTAGAACAAAAAATTTATATAATGAAAATCTATATATAGTTGAGCCGCCTAATAAAGTGTTATGGTGAAGGAGTGTTTATGAAAACGCTTTGATTCGGGGTGACTTATGAAATGTGTTCGTTGAGCACATTTGAAGTGCTTCGATAAGGAGTGTTTACAAAAGTACTCCAGTAAAGGGTGTTATGAAAGTACTCCAAGAGCGGCTATTGTGTGCTCAAACATAAACGGATAGATTCGTAGTTGAACTTTCTTGTTTGTTCAAATATAATTCATAAAAATATGTGGTTAAGCCTAAGATATGATGTTCAAGTGTAAGTTCAAAAAATGACTAACAAAGCCGGAGCTTACAACATTTACCATGAAATGTAGGCATCTTCTATGAGAAGGGTTCAATGTAATGTTTTGTACGAAAGTAAGATTGTTGGAAATACAAACAAAATGTTGTTCAATATTGACTGAATAAGTGATAAACTTTGAATTTATAAGGATTAACAAACATTTCCATTAATATAATACATTTTATGTGAAACAAAAAATAAATTCATAAAGTATACACTCATAATCAACAATGTCATATTAATGTTGAGGATTGATCTTGTCTTAATAGAATTTTTTAATTAAAAAAATTTAAGAAAAGGCTAAAGGTGAAAACTAGTTAGTGTGATAATTGAAGTTGTGTAAGCTCTTTTATAAACATGATTGACATTACTTCTTGTAAGTTAAATGATTTTTAATTTTTTTTTCTAAAATCATTTCTATCTCTTGTTTAATTTTAACATTCAAGAGGAAAGTGACTTTGGCACCCACAAATAGTGATTTTTGGTGATATATTGATTATCTTGTTTAGTGATAACCTATTTCAATTTTATAACTCAAATATAATGACATAATTTTAGTATATATTTTTTTAATTTTTTAAAATTTATATTTCGAAATAAAAATATATACTAAAATTATGTCATCTATTTTTGTTGGTTTTAATTAATTATTTGTTTTAAAAAAGTCGAATTATGTCATCTATTTTTGTTGTTTTAATTATCTATTTGTTTTATGTTATATAACTGAAAATCTTCTATATGAACTATAATGATAGCACTAATATAGTGATTGAATTTTAATTGAATATTTTGCATATTTAATATTTATATTCATTTTATTAATTAAATATGATAATGATTGAAGATTGTATTTTGTTTATGTATATGATAGGACTGATTTGTTGAAAAAAAATTATATTTAGTGTATTAATGAATCCGTTGATCCAACTCAACCCAAAAATATAAAAGTTAGATTGAGTTGAGTTAGAAAAATGACCAATTCAAAAATTTGAGTTGACTTAAAAACTTTATTCAACCCAATCCAACCCCTTATTTTCAATGTCAACCACAATAATAATTCAAGAGCAATACTTAGGTAAGAGTGGATAAGTATTTTAGAAATACTTATCCACCTTAGAGCCACATATTTTTACTTTTTTTTAAAAAAATTGGCTTTGATTGATGGAGAGAAATGTTAAAGTAGAAAGAGAAATACAAAAAAGTAAAAATATTTGATTGTAAGGATGGATAAGTATTTCCTAAGTATTGCTCATAATTCAACACTAATAAGTATTCGGCAAGCCTAATCCTCACTCCCAAAAACAAAATAATAATAATAAAAAAAAATAAGGTTTGGCTCGGTTCAGTTGTTGGATGGGTCTAACTTTCTAAAACTAGAAAAATGAAGGTTAAAATACCATTTTGGTCCCTTGACTTTCATCTTTGTTCCATTTTGGTCCCTGGACTTTCAAATGTCCAATT
>JBBMKA010061627.1:0-17347 GCA_037833695.1 Sechiopsis laciniata
TTTTGTTTATAATTTTAGCTATCCTTTCTACCGATTCATTCTCCAATGTCTTTTTCGTTGGCCTTGTTTGCCTTTTTTTCCTTTCTGTGGCAACCTTAGGTCGATGTTTTGTTGTAACCTGCAAGTATTAGAAGAATAATTTGTTGATAAGAATTCTATTAACAATGGTAGGATATTAAAAACACAAGTGCAGTGAACCTTACCTTTTTTTTCCCTTTTCTATCATTTAACATTTTTGTTCTTTTTTCAGCAAGCAAATGCTCTTCTTCTTTCTCTTCTTCTGCTGTTTGGTCATCCTTCTCCTGTTTATTCCCTTTTGTTTCTTTTTCCTTCAAGTAAAAATTATTTCACTTTAAAATCTACTATAACAAAAGTCAATCAACAAGTCAATAAGTTTAACTATGAACAGAAGTCAATCAAACATTACTCAGTACAAGTTCAACTGATAGATATTGCTATTCAATATAAACTACCTAACTCAGTGACAGAAGACAATCATTTGTAATTGATAGAAGTCATTGTGATTGACTTCTATTACTAAATAGGTTGATTTCTATCAGTTGAACTGATAGATATCAATCAAACAGTTATTCAATATAAACTACATAACTCAGTGACAGAATTCAATCATTTGTAACTGATAGAAATCAATCAGTGCATTTAAGATCATCTTTCATAAATAAACAGACACTCAATCATTTTGCATGAACAAAAATGTACCTTTGGAGCTTCAAACTCATCTTCCTCTTCACCAACATTCCCATCAATATCTCCCATGTTAAAATTCCCATCAATAACTCCCATGTTCTACAAAAAAAAAAGTTAAAATCTAATTATTGAACATAAAGGCAGATAAATAAATTGATTGAAATTAAAAATGAATTTCCATTATTACCTCAGTTGCATAAGTGGTTGGATAATCAACTACTTTATCAACATCTATCATAACATCTATTTTTTCTAAACTGATAGTGGGGGAGACATTTTTTTATGTTGGATTGTTGCTCTTATGAAGGCTTTCCAATAATTTCCTCCATTAAGTTGTTTATAGCCTTCAATAACTTCTCTTGTCCAATTCTCAGCTCCTCTTGGCCATTTGATAACTTCTCAACTTCAAGTCTCGATACCTCTTGGCCTTTTTTCAAATCTTCTAAAAGTTCACTCATTGAACTTATCTTCTTCCTCAAGGTATTTTTGTTTTCCACAATCTCTTCATCATTCAACTTCTTTTTTCCTTGCTCTGTTTCTTCAATTTCCTTCTCCAACTTTTTTTGTTTTTCTTTGTCTTCTTTTTCAATTAAAGATTTGATAGTCTCAAATTGAAGCTCATCTTCGGTTGGTATCAAAGTCTTTATTGTGAACTGTTTTTAAAAAAAAGGAAATTATGAAATTGAATCAATCAGTTTACAGTGATTGAACTCCATCAACATACTTTGATTAAATTCAATCAGTTTACAATGATTGAATTCAATCACCATCAGTTGATTTGACTTCAATCAGTTTACAGTGATTGAACTTAATCACAATCCTTTGGTTGAATTCGATCAGTTTATAGTTATTGAATCAATTAAAAAATTGTTATTAAATAAATTTTGGCCTTACCTCAATAGACTCAAAGATGTTATCCTTCAATGTCTCCCACTCTTCCGAACAGTTTACTTCCCATCCAGTGATTCTCGGCCCTCGTGTTTCTATTTTTCTAGCTATCCCTTTTTGAGCCATTAAAGGTATTACTTCAATGGCCCAAAATATAAGAATGAGGGGAAAACCTTGGAGGGAAATAGACGATCCATTTGTGGAACATTTATGGAAATACTCAACTGTGAAGTTAAAGCACTCCCTCCCCCATGGATATGTTTGAAATTTCTCTTCATAGTCAATCAATTTGAAATGACGTGGATTTATTTTGTTATGATGTTGACGGGGAAGAAGTAAACACTCTAATAGGTACAAGTTGGCAAATTTAACTTTGATATCATTCCTAAAGTGTACTTGGGATAAAAGACCATAGGCAACAACTAATTTTGTTCTATCGATGGATGGTACATTCTTAAAGAATGTTTGCCTTATCTCCGAGTCGAGGTCATCGTACACTTCTTCTATCGGAAATTCATCACATTTTAACCTCGTTAATAAGCAGAATTCTCTCAATCAAAATTCTACGATGTAGCCTTCAAGATTGAAAGCCAAAACATCTGTCTTATTTGTTTCACATTGCCTTAAGGCAAGATGTGATAAAATTTGGATGGGCAGTTTTTTTGCTTTGATGTCCAAGAAGTGACCAAATGGTCCTAACCTAAACAACTCTAATTCATCATTATCCAATATCTTTTCTATATGATCTATCACTTCCAACCTATTGTACATATTTATTTTCGAAGGTCTATACCAAAGTTCCTTGTCAATTACTAACTTTCCTTCAGTTTTTTTCATCTTATTGCTTGAAGATGGTTCTCCTTTAATTAGTTTTCTTTTTTATTCCATCTGTTTAAATATTATCAATCAATTAGCACGTAAATAATCTTTTTAAAATACATAGAATACAAAATATTGACATTCATTCAATCAAAAATTTTAAACCAACGTCTTCAAAATTGACCTAGACTACATGGATATGTTGTTTGTGAGCAATAACAACTAACAACTAGATTCAATCATTGATAGAAAGCAAGCATAACTAACAATCAATATGTCTAAACAAGATTTGTCATCGAGATCTCCAAACTGCCTATTTATCAATAAAATGCCTATTTTTCAGTGATGGATTCTATCATTCCCCAATGATGGATTTTATCATCCCCTAGTGATGGAATCTATCACTTTACCATTGATTGAATCAACTTCTCATTCGAAGGACTAATTACATGTTTAAATCACCTATATGTCTAAACAAGATGTATCATCGAGATTTGCAAACAGAAAGGAAAATTGAGAAAGACTTTACAAAATGCCTAATTATTAGTGATTGACTCTATCATTCCCTAGTGATAGCATCTATCAGCACCTACGGATGAAATCTATCAATTTATTATTGATTGAATCAACTTCTCACTCGAAGGAGTAATTACTTGCTAGTGATAGATATCCAACCTAAACTGATAGAAGTAAAAAAAATGATGCCGCTAATGAAAAATCTAACAGAAGTCAATCACTAATAGAAGGCAAACTCAATCACTAATGACAAATCAAGCAAAGCTGATAGAAAGGTGAAAAATGAATCATGTAGAAAAATACTGATAGAATACATGAAGGAAAAACACAATCGTGATGATAACACTCAATTTATAGAAACTAAGAGCATGCAGCAAAACATGAACAAAAAACGAAGTCGTGATAGAAGTGGAGCAAAACATGCAGCAAAACATGAACACTTAATCGAACATGTAGCAAAACGAATAAGTACAATTAAACTAAGAGCTAACACTCAATCAAACTTTTGAGTAAGAAACATACCGATCGAAAGGCTAGAAATCGTGATAGATGTGGAGAACGTGAAGAAGAAGATGCAGATTTCGGCTGTAGTTATTGCTATCGATTCTCCGGCGAAGTTTGACAACTACGACAACCTCAGAACAGCGGAACAGAAATGGATTTGGGGGAAAGTGATAGAGAAGTGGAGAATTGTGGAAATGGAGAACGTGGTGGAAATGGAGAACTGTTGAAAGATGATCGGGCGAAATTTGGGGGTGTGAATTTCGTGCAGCAAAACAGGGACAAATTTAGGGTTTAGGGCCGAATTTTGTGAATAAAAGAAGCCCAACCCCATGGGTTAAAAAGGGCAGAATTTTCAAGTTTCATGGACTTTTTGGTCTTTTTAATAGGCTCATTCCCATTTTCTGCTATGTGTGTAAATACTTTCACTATTGTACTATTCATGTACTATTTTAGGCTTTTTTTAATATACATGCAAATCCCTCTTAATCTAAGCTAAGTTTGGTTGTTTTTGGTAATATGATATTCAACATATTTATTCCCTCAACTAAGTTTGTGCAGGTTCAAATCACAAGTGATTCAACCTTTTCTTCCCATTGATGTTTATGTTTAAATTTAAATTTTATTTCTTATTTTACAATCGGTGTATTTATATTTTTGAAAGTTGAATTTCCAGTTTTGGAATCTTTTTTTTTTTTTTTTTTTTTTTTTTTTTTTTTTTTAATTTAGTTTTTTAAGTGAGTTAGATTTTATTTAATCTCTTTTTATTTTTCAATAGTCTTTGATTATATGAATTTATCATTTTTTATCCGTATCAATCCATTTTTTTGAAACAATCTAAGTCATGTTCTTTTTAAACCCAAAACAAAGTTAAAAAAAAACTCTTTTTAATTTAGAATTTGGCTTATGATTTAAATTATTTTATTTTATAAAGATAAAACTTGTCATTAAAAAATAAGAAGAAAATAAATTTAATCTTTACCAACTAAAAAAATATAGTTATTAAATTAGACCTAAATTTTTGTATCTTAAACATAGTGACGTTTGAGGGATATACCCTTAGGGTCCGTTTACTTTTTGGTAATCTAGATTACCGAAATCTTTGAATATCTGGAATCATAGATACCCGGAATAGTAGATATCCGACATTTTTAGATAGTCATGTTTGTATTGTAGGAATAATTTTACAGGTATCTGAGAATATTTAGATAAGTGTACGAAAATGTCTTAAATGCCCTCATACCTAAAATAAAGTTTATTTACATTCATTTATATAATTAAAATTTATACAACATATTTTTTATTAATTTAAATATCATAATTTAAAATAAATTTACCTAGTAAAAATATAAAATAAATTCATTAGTCGAACAATTTATAAAATTTGCTAAATATAGAAAGTTTAGAAAATCATATTTGAAAAATATAATTAAAAAAAATGCACTTTAAATTATTACTGAAAATAATCAAAATATTATTCAATTTAATAAAAATTATTTTAAAACAAAATATAAAATATAAATATTATTAAGTGTAAAATATCATTTTGGTCCCTAAACTTTGAGCTTTGTTGTTTCATTTTGGTACTTAAACTTTCAAAAGTTTAATTTTAATGCTTGACTTTTGAGATTTGTTATGTTTTAGTCCCTAAACTTTCAAATGTCCAATTTTAGTCCTTGTACTTTAAAAAAACTTAAAAGTAGTTCTCGTAGTAAATTTGGAAATAATATGAATCAAATATTAATAATTTTAATACAATCAAAGACAAAATGTGAACATATTTCTAAAATTTACATAATTTTAGTTCTTATGTAAAATAACAGGAGTTTAAACATTATAAGCTACTAAACGAAGGAACAACATCTATCCTATCAACAACTTAAAGAAAATGCAGCAGCTCCACCCATGATCTCTTCAACATCTCCCAGCTAACTGTCTCAGTGATGACTTTGATTACCTGGTGGAACAACCACAGATAGGGTGAATATAAAAGAATACTCACTAAGAAATCTCCAACAAGGGTACAATGCACAAAGTAGAACTTAACATGCTAGCAATACATATCTATTCACATCTCAACACAGCTCACTAAATTGGTCATGAAGTACGTTACATACCTTTCTCGATCAATCAACTTTACTCTCAACTCAACTTACCTTTTTACTTGGTCATGAGATTTATTGAATGATCCTACTATGAGGCCCTCAAGACACTTATCTAAACTTTGAAATATGACAGGTTATGAAGTTCGTTAAATGGCTCTCTAGCTACCACAACTAAATCACTACTGGTGTACTGACAACACCAATCAAGGTGAGCCATCTACTTGACACTTGGTGCATGTACGTATACACCGCATGCTGCTAAAAACCAGTCAGGTATAGACCTACACAAGCTCATCTAGTCAAAGATGTCCACTGAGTCACGGTCCTTGAGGCCCTCGCCAGCGATCCGAGTCATTCTGTTCACAACTATCACCCTAAGCGAAGACTCTCCCATAGCAGGCAACACTTTGATCAGGGCCTGCCTATAAGAGCTACAAACTAGGCATTGCCGAGGGGGCATGTTACATCACTTCCCCGGCTATCGGGGGTAGGAACAAATCCTCAACGGTCTCAATTAATGAGAACAAAGTACATTGTGTTCTCTATAGCCTCTAGATGATGACAACTAAACCAACTAACTAAGAGTATCATATAGCTCATCCCTAATAGATCACCAACCATACTAAAAAATCTCATACATTTATCCTAAAAGGATACTACTCATAACATGAACAAAGTTAGCTAATACTTTATCTCATGTCAAAAAAGTAAACATACTTATCACGAGGAACCCAAAATAGATAACCCAACGAAATAACAAGCTAGGACCCCATAATCCTAGCAGTTACACAAGGAATACAATTGGTAAATAACATACACAAATAGCACCTCGGGACCCCATAATCCCAAGGTACAAGACATACAAAATATAATTAATATTAAGACACATATAAAGTGGCACCTCAAGACCTCATAATCCCGAAGTACAAGACATACAAAACAGTCAACAACCAGGCACACAATACAACACTTATACGTATCAGTCAATGATGTGATTATTCGGTGCGGTATAAATAAGCTAACGATTAATTCTAAGTATAAGACTTTATTGCTAAAGTCTCAAACTTTGGAATCGCATTCTACTGAAGTATACGCAGTTGAAAGTGCAGCAAGTTATATGTATTTATACTTTATCGTTCTCTACAGGGATTGATGTCTATAATCAGTCTAATTAATCTTAGAGTCGTGCAAGAAAGTAAAAGCAGTGGTGTTGGGGTTTTGGTTTTGTTTTATATTTAAATGCAAAAATAAATCTAAAATACGAAATTAACTAAGTAAGGTTTAGGTTAAGGTTATGGGACACGTCTAGCAACTCCTAGAGTAATTGTAGTACGTAGTAATTGCCATACTTTGCCTAACAAACGTTCGCTTCCGCTTTCGTTTGCATTAAGCCCAACTTTCATTGCGACTCAATGAAATTCTTATCTGGCGCAGCTATGCAGTAGTTATGTGTTTATTCCTAAAATCTAATTTAAAGTATGAAAGACTTAATACTAACCTACTGAACATGCAAACTAGCCTTAGGTTATTTTCTCTTCCGATTCTTACCTATTAGTGTGTGTGGATGATTGGTCGACATTTATTATTTAATTAAGATCCTAATTCAACATGCTTCAATTAACAACTCCCTTTACCTTAGTTAATGCTTCTACAACTCGCACCCTTAACCCTTGCCTAAGATGCTTAACTAGACATGAAATTCATAAACGAGGATAAAGAAAAAGACATTGCAAAAGAAAACTGAATTAATTCAAATGCAAGAATAGTTCAAAGGAAAACAATGGTGATGGAAATGAATAAAGCATAAAATAAACAAAGGACAGATAAACTAGAAAGCGATAAATGGTGGCGGCTCTTTAAAGAATAGGATTCCGTGTCAATAGGAACATGAACTTCACTTTGGAACCCTCATCCCAAGTGTGGAAGAAGAACTCCAAAAACAGGCACACTTTCTGACAGCTTGTGACCATGCGGTACACTAAGTTACCGTGTATGCTTTTTAGTTTATAATCGTGCAAGTATACGCTGTCTGCAGCAAGTAATAAGTAAATTATCGATCTTCACAAGGACTGTAGTTTATCAAGGAATGACATTTAGAAAATAGAATACAAGTAATAAATAAATTGATTTTGATTAAGTTGTTTGCATAAACTGAATAATGACAAGCGTAGTAGAAGTAAACTAAATGAGAGTAAGACACGGTTAGGGTACTTATGGAACACGTTCACAATGTTAGAAAGAAATGTGCGGTAAGGAGTAGCTATCATACTTCGCCTAACAAACATTTACTTCTGCATTCGCTCGTATTAAGCCCAACTTCCGTTGCAACTTAATGTAATGATAATGGGTGTAGTGTATGCAATAGTTATGCGTTTATTCCTAAATATTGATTTAAATTATGAAAGACTTCATACTAACCTACTGAACATGCCAACTAGTCTTAGGTTATTTCCTCTTCCGATTTACAATCTATTAGCTCATGTGGATGGCCAATCGAGACTTACTATTAAGTTAAAAACCTAATTAACATGCTCTGGTTATTTCCTCCCTAAATCTATCTAACACATGCGTAAGCTTATTCTATTTTTCCCTAACTTAGCCTTCGAGCGATTAGTTCATAATGTAGAAAAGAAGCACAGATAACAACTTACAAAGAGACATGCTGAAAATAGTATTACTTAATTGCTCAAATGAGTCTGTAAACAAAACAAGAATAAAAAATGAAATTGGTTGTAATCTCCCTTTCCCTTCTCTCATTCAACAGATTTCTTTTTATAAGCAAAATCTGAATCTTCTAGAATTTCCTTGGTTTGGGTCGGTAGCTTAATTAATGCAGCAGAATCATGCTGATTAATAGTTGCCAATCTTGTCTGGTAATTTAAGGTATAAATCTCATGATTCCTGCAGATTGCCTCGTAATGTCTGGTTAGTCAACAATTTTTTCTCACTTGATTCTTTCGTTGTTTTGCTTGTGTGTGACTTGGCATCTTTTTCGAATTGCTACTGCATGATTCACTTTTGCATTAGTTCTTTCCTGATTGCATGGTCTGATAAATTCTGCTTCGCATTGATCCTTGCCATTTCACATCGCTTGATCCATCTTTAGCTCCTCATCGAAGTTCCTTCAAAACCATAGATTAGCATAAGCCATTCCCAAAATGCATAATTAAAGTAGAATTTCCGCGTTTTAGGTTTATAATGCATTATTCTTCAACTTATTCCTATAATACTTGTGCATTAGCCTTTTTCACCTTTTACTCTTTATTTTCACCTTTTTTGCATTAGATTTTCTATAAGAATACCGAACAATGACTTTAATTTAGCAGAAATAATGGCTCTATTTGAGAGTCATCAAACCCCCAAACTTGAATCATTGCTTGTCCCGAGCGATGCTAATGTAGGTGTAAAGTTGTACTTATAACCTGCTTATCATCATGCAATGCTTTCGTCCTCGCTAAAAAAAAATATCTTTCTTTTGATTTCTATTGCCTTAATACGCCATCCGCTAAATCATCCTGATTCTTCTTTTACTAGCATTCTTCCTATTTTGTCTCGGTTCCTTTTCCTAGTTGCCCTTGGTTCAACGCGCACCTCTTAGTTTGGAAACTTATGACTCTAGCACAATTCAATTAGCCCCCTTGATCTTCTTAAGTTTGTTCAAAACATCCTGTCCGAGACTTATCTATTTGAGTCTCAAATCCCTCGAGGATTTTCGCTATGCTTTGTGCATTCCTAACTATAGGAGCCGATGACAAGGGGACTACACACTTCACAGCCGTGCCAATTCCATTTTACTGTTTTTCTTAGAAGTAGTTATAATGATAAACATTTAGTAGTCGTAATAAAATTTGCTGATTTAAACTTCTTACTGTGTGTTCATTGTTATGTAGTGTTATAAGAGTCTTGAATGAATTCTCACGAATAGAATCATGCTTAGGAGTGTAGGTTAAAGAATTTTACACTGCTGCATTTGTTTATTTATATGTATATGCGTCGCTTAGCTATCCACGTATATGACTTGTGGTGAGTCGGAAAGAGGAACCACATGGAGATCTAGTATGCTACTGTATGTTGAGTGCAAGTCTTTTCATCATTTAGGGAGTTAGAAATAACCTCACTATTGCTCACATTGCCCCATTTTACTATGGAGTTCATAGCGGCAGCTGTCCTTTTATAAATCACCAAGTGTGGAAGCACTTCTTAGTTGAGGGAAGCGAGAAACTCAATAACTAGTCTCGTGTTCTTAACAGCTTCTATAACTATTTACTTATCCTTACTCATTGCATTCATATTTATTGCTGTCAAGCATTTGCATATTTTTATTCTGTATTCAAAACCAAAATCAAACACACTTTTACAACCCATTTATTTACTTTTCAGCATAACTCTTATTTTAACAGTATTACTTCTAGACATCAATATCTGTGGGATCGATAAAATATATACTTATTACTTATTACAGTTTCGACTGCGTATACTTGAGCGTGAGCGATTTCGAGTCATACTTAGCTTTAAGTTTTGTCTGAGTTAATTACTTATGATTATATTAGCACTTGGAACGCAATTTAGTTCATGTTTTTGGTGCCATTGCTGGGAATTGATTGGGGATTGATTATTTAGGATTAATATTATTAGGACGAGAGTAGTTTTTCTTGATAAAAGGTTGAACTTGTATTTCAGGGGAACCAAGATCCAAGGCACACATCAACCAACAGGGAAAGAGCTTCAATACATTACCACAAGCAACAATCATAATAGATGGCATACAATCCCTTTGTATATCAGTATTGGAACAACAACGTACAACCACCGTAAACACAACTATATCAGCATTCAGGCTATGCAAAGGAATTATACACATATTTCAATATGACACATCCTAACTGGGAGACTCAGATGCATATTGGGGTAGATCACAGCAGAAATTTTCAAGGAACGGTCCGTAAGGGGATCACAACATTATGAAGCATATAGAGGAATCTAGGCATCATGAACCTGGATATTCAATGTATAATCAAGAGCAATCTTTGAAGGACACAACTCAAGAAGAAGAAATACGGCTGGAACAGAAAAACTAGTTGAGAAAAAATGGCATCATTTTCTCACCCCATAAACCAACATGCAGAATTGAGGAAATAACCCAAGGAAGCGCTACCAGTAATGCACCAGCAAAAGATACATATTTGAGGGCCGAAGTGCTTAATGAGCCGTTAGCAATGGAACTTTTTGGTGAACTCTCATGAGAAGATTTCAGGCTAGCCATGCTAAAACAATATGAAGAGGCCAAAGCTTTAGAACGTGCAGCAGCTAAAGAAGAAGAGCAACGAATGCGATTGTATTAACAGGAAGAAGCTTGGGCAAGGTTCGCCACCCTGGCCATTTCTGAAGATGAAATTGAGGAAGTTGTTGTGGACAAAGAAGATTAAAGGATGCAATTACAGCAACAAGAAGAAGCTTAGGCAAGGTTCGCCATCCACGCCACTCCTGAAGTTGAAATTGAGGAATTTATTGTGGACAAAGAAGAACAGAGGATGCGATTTCAGCAATAGGAAGAAGCTTGAGCAAGGTTCGCTACCCACGCCACTCCTGAAGTTGAAATTGTGGAATTTATTGGGAGCAAAGAAGAACAAAGGATGCGATTTCAGCACTAGGAAGAAGTTTGGGCAAGGTTCGCCATCCTGGCCATTCCTAAAGCTGAAATTAATGAATCTATTGAGAAGAAAGAAGCGACAAGTTCCTATATTGATACAAAGCAAGTTTCCAGTGATGAAAGCCAAAGTGAGGACGAAAGTTCTCAACCAATCCTCATTGTGAGTAATAAGCTTGCAATGCTAAGCACGAAGTTTCTAACTTTTTCTAGTTGCGAAAGAGGAGAATCAACAGAATTGCAGGAGGAAGACAATACCTCACAGAATAGAGGACCACTAGCAATAATGTCCAACGTTTTTAGGCTACCGTATGCGCAACCACATTTTGAATTGACCGGTCGAGGAAGCGGCACACAAACAATTCAACCGAGTTTCAATATGATGTATTAAACCCTATCAACCCTGACAAAGGTAGGGTATTCACGCATCAAGGCGTATGATGAACAAAGGCAGGAGAAGGCTATCAAAGACGACGTCGCCCCTAAAATATATCAGTGGCCCAAGCAGGAAGAACATACACCAAGTGGAGTTTAGCGCAAGGATTCCGCCAAGGTCCTCCACAGCAGCATTCTTGGAATGCGAAAACTAAGTATTTCTAACTTTGCGCGACAATTTTATTGCATTTTATTAGAATAAAAAGTTTTTCCATATTTGCAATTTTCTTTATTTATTTCCTTACATTTTCAAATTATTAGTTTAGAAAGGAATTGGTTTGATTTTGAAAATAAGGCAGCAGAATTTAAATTTTTTCTTTTGTGATTATCTCCTTCCTTGCACAAAGGTTTTTGAAATCTCTAAAAACTCAATTTAAACCTTGTGTGTAGAAGAGTCGAATACCTGCTAAAAACCCTAGTTGCAAGAATTCGAAACTCTCCTTCTAACAATGACTTCAAACCAAAAAGTGTGTAGCAAGGCTATTAGAGGTAAGATGATTGAAGAGCGTAAACAGTATCGAAATTCAACACCTCTAGAGTGTGGAACCAGAAAGTTATCAACTAATGAGCACGAACCTAGAATCTAAGAAAGTTCGCGTCAACGACAAACCAGAAGTGGGAAGTTCTTTGGGAAAGCAGAAGCAATGATGAAATTATTCGCCTCCTATATTGTATGAGTGATTGATAGCTCTCAAATAGAGCATATTTTAGGCTGTCTTAGTTAGCATTATTCTGGAATTAAAGGGGGAAAGCAAGCATTAACAGAATAAATTCGATGAAATAACTTAGAAAGTCAGCATGCATTCACAATTGAGCATCTGCAGCGTAGTTTCATGTTTTTAGCATAAATCTTGAGTAAACAGTTCCTAATCAATGCTAATGATAGGACTTATTAATTACACCGTGGAAAGGACAATCAGCTCGAGCGATGAGCAGCAGCGCAAAAAGGCACAAATTTAAAATAAAAATACCCTCTAGAAAGATACGCCAATAAGAAAATAATCAAGAATCAATCAAGTAATCAAGGCGACGTCAATCAAATAAATTTCGATGGAAATCAAGGAACACTGAATTAATGAAGATTTCACAGCTCACCTCGACTTGGTGGCCAAGTAATTCAATCCTATAAATACTGAGACATGGAGCCGAGGAAGTTGAGCTGGTCGGTCAGCCATGAATCCTATAACGGAGAGAAGCAATTGGTGGTGTTGTAGGAGCCGATGACAAGGGGACTGAACACCTTTGGCTGTGCCAATTCCATTTTTCTGATTTATTAGGAGCAGTCTGTAGATTTGAACATTTCTTAATTGCAATAAAATCATCTAGTTTACCTTCTATTTGATGTTTATCTCTATAGCTGCGATGTAGAAGTTTATGTTTACTATTCATAAATAGAAGTATGCTAGGAGCATAGGTCATTGAGTTTTACACTGCTGCATGTTAATCTTTATATATATGAGTTGCTTAGCTACCCACGCGTATACCTTATAGAGAGATTGGAAGAAGGAACCGCATGTTGACCCAGTTTGCTACATTAGGTTGTGTGAACGTTTGTCAACTACTTAGAGTGTTAGGAATAACCTCACTAATGCTTGCATTGCCCTGTTGCCAAGTATGGAATTCATAGCAGAAGCTTGTTCTGGCATAGATCATTAAGTGTGGGATTACTTATTTGTTAGGGAAGCAATAATCTCGTTGACTAGTCCGCGCACTTAGAATGCTCTAGGATTGTTAGTTTAGCATTACTCATTACATCACATTTAATTTCAGCATCTTATTTGTTTACATGACTACATTCAACAAAACCACAACAACTTAAATACACATATTTTACTTTTACGCACGACTCTAACTTAATAGTGTTATCTCTAGACATCAATCTCTGTGGGATCGATAAAATTATATATTTATTACTTGCTACAGTTCCCGACCGCGTATACTTGGTGTAAGCGATTTTGAGTTACACTTAGGTTAAGTTGACTTTGAATTAATTATGGAATATTATATTAGCATCGGAATCGTAATGCATCAAGTTTTTGGCGGCGTTGCCGGGGATTGATTATTTAGAGTTAATATCTTTAAGGAAGAGTAGTTTTTATTGTCTAAAAGGTTGCAATTTTTTAATTTCAGGAAAATTGAGATTCAGAGCAATACAACCAACAGGGAAATAGAGGCCCACAGAAAAACATTACCACTGGCACAAACACTAAATGGCATTCAATCATTTTGCAAATCAATAATGGACGTATAATGTTAGCCCACAACATATATACGAATTTCAGCACCAAGGCTATGCAGAGGAGGTCGACACAATACAATTCTGTTCAAATGAGAACTATCAGTTGCAACTTTGGGAAGATCATAGCCACATCTATCAACATCAATTCGACCCACAAGGAGGTCGCTGCAACCTGGAACATACATGGGACACTAGGAGTCATGAACTTGGGAGTCTATTGGACATGCATGTGCAGACTTTGGAGGATACAATTACAGAAGAAGAAGAGTAGCTAAGATTAATACAATGGATGAGGGACAATGGTATTATATTAGAACCTCAATGGCCCAACACTGAAGATCCACAATCTTTGACGAGACCAATAGTAGAACGCTCAACAAGCAGTATACGAGCAGTAGAGACATATCTAGAGGCCGATATACTTAATGAAGGTAAAATGATAGATCTTTTTGGTGAAGGAGAACTCTCATGGGAAGATTTTCGATTGGCCACAATCACAAGAGTAAGAAAAGCCAAGGAATTATAGCTTGCGGCAGAAATAGACAGAGAATAAAAGCGATGTTATAAGGAACAGGAGGAAGCATGGGCAAGGTTCGCCACTCCTACCAATCCAGAGACTGACAAAATAGAATGTGCTGTGGAGGAAAACGAAGTGAGTTCCAAAGATGATACTAAGCAAAACTCGAATGATGAAGGCAAAAATGAAGATGAGAATTTTCAACAAGAAGGCATTGAAGGTAATGAACTTGCTAATCCAATTGAGGAGGTTCTACATCAAACTGAAAGAGGAGATGCAGAATCAATTACTCAGCAGGAAAACGATTATAGCGTTGAAGATCACAGGCCACTAGCGATGGTACCTGAGATTTTCTCGTTCGCAAAATGACACACATTGCATGAATTGATTCATCGAGACAGCGACGCTTGGGCAATTCAAATGAGCTTCAGTAGAGAACTACCCATCTTATCAACGCTTGGGTTGGTAGGAAGCCTAGCATCAAGGCGCATGGCCAAGAAAGGCAGGAAAAGGTGATCAAAGATGGCTTCGCCCTAAAAATTCTTAAATGGCCCAAGCAAGGATAAATTAGGCTAGACGGAATTAGCGCAAAGGTTCCGCTCAGATCTGCCCAGCAGCATTCCTGAAATGCAAAAATCCGGTATTTCTAACTTAGTGCAAAAATATTTATTGTTTTACAATAGGAAGTTTTTCTATTTTATGCAATTTTCTTTTTAATTTTCCTTAAGTCATTTGAATTCGTAATTTTAGGAAGTTTTTCTATATTTGTTTTTTTTATTTATTTACACCGTTATAGGAAGTTTTCCATGTTCACAAATTTTTCGTATTGAATTCGATTTTTTTTTTTGTTGGAAAGGAATTGGTTCAAATTAAGGTAGAGAACTTTAGTTTTTCTTTTGTGATTAATTCTTCCGTTACACGAAAATTTCCGATATCTTTGCAATTCTATATAAACCTTGTGTATGGAAGAATCGACCATTGCAATCTAATCTCAGTCTTAAAAGCTAAGAACTCTACAAATGGCTTCAAGCAGCACTTTACCTCTGATGGGCAAGGAAGTAGAAGGCATTGGTAATCAAGACCCGGCAGAATCAGTCGAGGCCAAGTATGCAGCATTATTTAGGAAGATATTTTGGTGGAATCATGGCTGGCCGGAGGGGTTCATGAAAAAGGCTAACCTTCAAAAGATAAAATGCTTAGGATGGGCAAGCATAGCCATGCTAAGAATAGACGCAAGGAAGGATTGGGTTCGCCAGTTCTATGAGAATCTAAACAGAGAAAGGAAATTCTTTTCTTGGGGTCGAAGGACAACTGATTGATTGCAGGTTTGCGGCTTTAAACAAAGTCTTCTATCTACCCAAAGAGCCTAGAGAGGAAGGCCAAAAGCTTTTGAAGAAGCCAACTAAAGCACAATTGCAGGAGTGCGTAAAGACAATTGGAGTAGAGAATGCCAAATGGAAAAACTTATGGTTGTTCCCAATAGATTATGTTAAGCCAGAATTGCGTAGTTGGATTATATTCATAAAAAATATGATTATGCCCTCGTCAAACGTGAAGGTAGTAAGCAAGCATTGCTACTCTTGGCCATCACAAGCGGAGTGAGCATTAATTTGAGAAAGATAGTAGAAGAACAGATTTAGCGATGGGCTTCGGTACATCACAGGAAGATGTTCTATCCGCATACAATTACACGGCTGTGTATGGAGCAAGGAGTCTGAATGAAAATAACAGATAGATGGTTAAAATTCGACCAAGAAAAGTAAAAATTATGACAAAAAAGAACAGAGAAGTGAATGACAAGACATTCATGAACATAGATAGTCTGGTTCAATAATTTGAAACGTTGTTCAGAAATTCAGATGACTACTGGGAATATGCAAATGCAAGGGACAGGTTAATTGTAAAAGCTGCAAAGGCACTTTAAGAATACACCGAATGGCTGAAATTTCCAAAACGATTGTTGGATACAGAGAATAGTAAAGGTAAAGGAAAGAGTAGCGGTAATGCGAACAAATAGATGGAAGTCTCGTTCTCTTTTACTATGCTTACTGCATTTTATTCCTTTTCGCATGCATTTCATGAGTAGTCGCAATTTTATAGGATCATGCATTTAAGACACAAGTTATTTAAATTCTCTTAGTATTATTTATAAAATCTAGCAATTTTCCTTTTGAAGTCGACTGAGCATGATAATCACAAAACTAAATTTGATAGAAACATTATTTCAATTAGAAGAGTTCTTAAGTTCCCTTAGATTCAAACCTAGCATTAGAATAATCCTTATCATGAACGACAGAAAGAACCAAAATTCGCAAGGAAGTCTTAACACTTACGATAGAGTAGATCAATCGCAGTAATAGCTAAGTTTGGGGGAACTAAGCCTCACCTTCATTTAGGACAATGAGGAATTTAAGTTTGGGGGTGGGGATAGTTTGAGGAGTGTTAAGTAAAAAAAATAAAAAAAATAAAAAATAAAATAAAAAATAAAAATAAAATAAAAATGAAGATCAACCTACTCTGGAAAAATAAGAAGGTAAGACAGGTGTATGAGCCCAAGGAAACCTTAAGTATTCCGCTGTCTACGTTAGCGCAAGCTTAAAATTCTTCTACTTAGAGAAATTGCTTGATGCTCAAGCGATTTATGCTAGAAACTACGAAATTTAATCGCTTAATGCTCAAGCGATTTATGCTAAGAACTACGAAATTTAGTAGATATGTGTGCAACCTAAGAGGAATACGAAAGGAATAAATGAAATCCTCAATGGATATAAGGACCGGAACAAATACCTTGGCAGAGTAAGTTGGGCAAACTTTAGACTAGAAGTGATTGCGATACAATAGACTGAGTAATAAAGAATACTTGGGATGAGGAACAATCTGCCAGTCATGGTAAGAAAGATTTTAAGGTTAAACTTGAATCTTTAGGAAAGTTTGAAAACTGAAAGGAGAAGGAAGTTTCTCGCTAGAAATAT